>QNQO01010360.1:0-204644 GCA_003290165.1 Berberis thunbergii | reverse complement strand
GGGTTTACCTGGATCAGTACTCGGCGTTTCGACCGACTTCGATGAGTTTTTGATCTCTTCTTCTTCTTCTTCTTCTCTTTCTTTCTTTGCTTGAAGAAACTTCACAAAACTCTGAAAATGTGAGTTTTGGCTAGCAAGATCAATGAGGGGGTGGTATTTATAATTTCCCAGGAGCCTTAATTTGCTTGCCGACTGTAAATAACCAGAAAGGAAGAAAGAAATCACTCTACTATTTAAACTGGAGAAAATGACTATTTTGCCCATAAGATTGTTTTGTTGTTGTGGGGAAATGTGATGTTGGGGAAGGGTAAAATGGGGATGATAAAATATCACACAATTGCGTGTAAATGATTGAAAGTCAAAATGTCCAGGCTGCTTTGGTGGTTTGTGGCGTGTGAGGACTGAGGATGCATCTCGATTTCATATGTAGAAAACTGGTTAATTAGAACGTACGATCAAATTCGACATGAGAAAGATGTGAAAGATGAACGATTTACTAGAAATACATGATAAGGTAAGTAATTAATGAATTGATCGATTACTATGTGTAGTTGCAAGGCACTTATTGCGTATACACTTACTGCCTCCTTATAGGGATAGAGGGAAAATGAATATGCGATGCATAAGAGATCAAGCGAATTAGTTTTTGTTTTTCCAAAAACGTATGGTTATATATCAATTAATAAGTTGTCTTACTGCCTATTTTATATGATTGATGCACTACTTTTATACATAATTAAGCAACAAAATTTTGACATGCACAGAAAATTGTCGTAAGTGGGAAATTCCCATATGAGTTGTTGGTTCGCAAAAAATATATTATCAGGTGGTAACCAATGAGTTGTCTTTACACTCTACTTCCATATGTGATTGTAATCCGCCAACCCTTGTTTCAAAAATGTTAGAAAACCAGTTTTTGTATAGTAAACAAGTGAGCAAATTGGATAGAAAACTATTCATGAACATTCCCAACTTGGCCCCAAACACATTTCAAAATTGAAAAAGATTGAACAAATATTTAGGACAGTGAAATAATATAATACACCAATGTTTATGAGCATCTTTAGTAGATATTGAATCCTTGTAATTGGTTGCTCAAAGTATAAAAATCTTTAAAAATATGTGATTATTGTGGCAGCAGGGCAGGCTAGCATCCTAAGAGGAAAATAGTTAGCTTTAATTACTACAACCCGGGTTGATAGCATCTATATGTAAATGAGTAAGTTTAGGCAGTCAGGGTTGAACTATTTTATATTTTTTATACATTGTCTTTAAAAGACAATCACAAACATTAATTATAGAATGAGTAGAAGTGTAAAGAGCCCTAACTCTGACAAAAAAATGACTGATAGCCCTGGCTCTCTAGAATTGGAGATATATAAATACTTGCAAGTGTAATTTTTTATAAGTTAATTGATCTTCGATAAAATTCTACCAATGAAGAAGCGAGGGTTTGATAAATAATAATCTGTAATTTTTTATACGTTGGTTGATTTTTGATAAAATTCTACCAATGAAGAAGCTACGACTTGAAGTTACTTGGGCAACTTGAAGAGGCTACAACTTGACTAAAATCTTAAAGACATATTCATATGGGGGAAAAATTGTCCAATCCAAAGTCAAGTAGGGTTTTTTTTTTTTTTTTTTTTTTTTTTTTTTTTTTTTTTTTTTTGTGAAAGCGAGTTGGGTTTTTAAAGATCTCATAACCTATCAACTGGGCGACCTATAGGTAGGGTTAACATAGGCAAGAATACAAATGTATTGAATATAGGGAAAGCAAAAAAAAAAAAAAATTTATAAACAAAATGAAATTGATGGAGAGAATGTGTACCTCCAACTATCACAAGTTTTCAATCTTTTGTGCTGAAAAAGAAAATTTTCAGAGTCTGTGGCCTCTCTTTGTTAGGGTGGGCACAGGACGGGATGGAACAAGATAGATTCATCCCTATCCCATCCTGTTCATACGGGATCGGGACAATACGGGATCAACATGCTATCATTTTTTGACAAATTACTACTTACTGAATATCCAATTTGCTTAATTGAAAATAGGCAAGGGCAATTCATAGAACTATATATAAATGATAGCCTTAGATTGAGTATGTAACATCATAATAAACTACCATAAATGATAGCTGAAATTCACCATGTAATTAAGATCTACAAAGTTTTGAATGACTAAGAGGTGGACAGTATAATGGCAATGGTGGACCTGCTCTACTGTTTCGAATGATGAACAAAATGATGAGGTAGATTTGGGGTGCTAAGAAGAATGTTTCATTATTGCTTTAAAAAAAAACAGTCATTAAATTCATTGCCTTTACACGAAATAAAACTCTCAAATGTAATTAGCAATCTCATTTTGAGTTTTAAAGAGTTTGCAATAAAATAATTCATTTAGAATTTTAGAAATAAACCAATATCAAGTAGTTGCAGATATAAAACTAATATCAATTACACTGATTTCAACTAAATTCATTTTTCTTCAATTACACTAATATTGCAATCCTAAAATAATAATATAATAAAAATATTAATAATAAATATTACAAATTTTGCTCGGGACGGGATGGGATTGGCGGGATTGAAAATTTTCATTCCATCCCATCAGGGGCGGATCTAGGATTGCAGACAAAGAGGGGCAAAAAAATTATAGATACTTTAATTTCTAAAATAAATAGATAAATATGATTAAAATAGAGTTTTAAAAGTGTTACAAGATAAACATACATACTGAGTCAATGTAGATGCGCTGTAAGATTTAGGTAAAAGCTCTCTGCGGGTTTTCAAACTTAGTCTCAATACAACTCCTTTTGGAACTAGGAAGCTCCTTATCAGACCTATCAGTGACAGCCTGAGCAGTAGAACTAGAACTCACATTATTTATTATTTTAAAGTATCTATCCATCACTCGTCAGCACAAGTGCTCAAATATTTAACTACACAAATACACCAACACAATCCCAATATTCATATTAATAAATGCTATCCCGGATTCCCAGATTATCAAATTTGTAATGTAAATCAATAATTAATACATGAAAGAGAAGAAACCTTACCAAATATTAAGAACTTGAGATAATGGTATTTTCAGCAGATGAAATTAAATACTCACTTAAGCTTTAATGATCAAATATTCGCTTTGTCAAAACCTAAACAAATAAACAAATTAAATTAATTAAAATCAAATATAAAATATTCCTATATAAGATAACATAATAAATTAAATGCTTAAACAAATATGAAATACCTCATTAAAGCTTAAACAAATATGGTACAAAAGAAAAAAATTTACCATATATTTGAATGATTAAAATAATATTTTAAATAATTTTAAAAATAACAATCCATTCATAATTTCATTATCTCTCTCATTTGTCGTTTTTATCAAACCCAAGTTACCCAACCAAACCAAACCCATAGCCACACTCAACCCTATTTGTCTTTTTTATCAAACCCAGGTTACCCAACCAAACCAAACCCATAGCCACACTCAACCCTCACGCTTCATTTCATTGTCTCTCTCTCATTTGTCTTTTTATCAAACCCAAGTTACCCAACCAAACCAAACCCATAGCCACACTCAACCCTCACGCCTCACTTCAATCTTCTTCATCTCACTCAAAGTCAAACTCTTCATTTCACTCAAACAGAAAGAAAGCAAGAAAGCTCTTCTCACTCAAACAGAAAGAAAGCTTTTCATTTCACTCAAACAGAAAGCTCAAGGTCCTCATCTCACTCAAACTCAATCTTCTTCGTCTCAGTCAAGATTCAAGCTCAAGCTCACTCTTCTTCATCTTACTCAAACTCAATCTTCTTCGTCTCAGTCAATACTCAAGCTCAAGCTCACTCTTCTTCATCTCAGTCAAGCTCAGTCTTCTTCATCTCAGTCAAGCTTACTCTGCATCTCACTGAGAATCAGGGAGATCGACTTCATCAGAAGAGAGATCGATCTCCATCAGAGTTCATCAGAGTTTCTGATCTAGGTTTCGATCTCAGAAGTTTCTGATCTAGAGTTCATATGGGTTTCAATCAGAGTTTAGATCAGAGTTTCTGATCTAGAGTTTAGATCAGAGTTTCTGATCTAGAGTTTTGATCTCAGAAGTTTCTGATCTAGAGCTCATATGGGTTTCTCATAAGTTTCTGATCTAGAGTTTCGATCAGAGTTTAGATCAGAGTTTCGATCAGAAAGATCAGAGTTTAGATCAGAGTTTCTGATCTCAGAGTGTCGATGTTAGAGTTTCTGATCAGAGTTCATCAGAGAAAGATCTGAGTTTCGATCTCTCAGAGTTCATCAGAGACAGATCTCCATCTCTCTCTGATCTCTCTCCATCTCTCTCTCTGATCTCTCTCTCGAGTTTCTGATCTAGGTTTTTATTCATCAGAGCAATCCAAGGTAAGAAGATATATTAAGATTAAAGTTGATTTTATTGTTCAATTGTTCTGTTGATTTCATTTAGAATCTATAATCAAAAAAACTCACCTTGTTTCACAGGGATGGAGAAGAAGTTATTGTTGAGGGCCGAAAGCGTGGAGGCGGAGATTAGAAGTGTCAATTGTTTTGTTTTTGTTTTTGTTTTTGTGTTCTGGAATTGTGATTGTAATTGTAATTAGGGATTGTAATTATGATATGTGATATGTAATTGAGATTTTTGTTTTTATAGCAAAATAAAATTCTTAAGGGGGGCAAGATTGAAATTTTATATTACTTTGGTAGATTTTTTCAAAAACCTAAGGGGGTCAATTGCCCCCCTTACCCAAGCTGTAGATCCGCCCATGCATCTCATCCCATTCTAGATCGAAACGGGACGTGATCGGGATGAAATTATTCAATTCCATTAAGACCAAAAAAATCGGGACGGGAACGAGATCGCGGAATGGGATGCCCACCCCTACTCTTCATCATTTTGGTAGAGAAATTATTTGAAGATCAATCCATGGCAAAAGCTTGGTTGAGTTGGAATTTAGAAAACAAATCACAAAACTAATCCCCATAAGTTCTCTCACACGTGGTTGTGATTTCGTGAAATTATATGAAATTTTGTTATTTTATAATAATGAAAAGAAAAAGGACAAAAGAAATTTTAACATTTTCGAGGGTTTTTTCATAAATTTTGGGGTTTTTTTTTTCGTAAAATTGCAAAACCAACTACTAAAATTTACAATTTTTTTGAAAATTTTAGAATATTTTCATAAACTTCGATTTTTTTTTCTAATTATCATTTATTTTAATTATTTATTGATTTTTGAAACCACCCCTAATATTCTAATTATCGCTTCTTTTACTTATATATTGATTTTTAAAACTATCTCTTGATTTTCTAATTATAGGTATTTTAGTTTCAATTAATGTGTTTAATACATTTATTTACTTGCATATTAGTTTTTCACATATTTAATATACTATCTAGATTCATTATATATTTCATTTATCCTCGAAAATTTTACATTTTTTTTTACGCACGGAAGCATTTCTGAAAATATTTCTTAAAATCAGGAAACCTATATGAACTCGAAAAATGAAATCACAATCCTTGCTCTCACACAACATAAGTATGATTATGTTTTGTAATAAAAAAATGTTTTTAAATAAAAATATGTACGTATCACGCAAATAATGGTTTGGTTGCTCAATCCTGGTAACACACCCAAAGCTCGTAGACTTTTTATGATCGTGTTTATGATAATAACTGCAAATGTATACTTTCGAAAATGAATCAATTTTTCCAATCAAATTCACACAATGAGAACAAGAATTATATATTCCACAAAACATTGCAAACTACGAGTTTGAAATCATGCAAAAACACAACTTGATTTAGTATATGGTTGTTTATTGAGCAGGATTTTACATGAAATTATTTTTAAGGTGAGCTATTGCATTTTATTTTATTTTGGTCAAACAAGAAGATTTTTATTTAAGAGGAAGACAAATCACAAAGAAGATGGTACAATTCTAAAGCAAAAAATCTCACAACAAATAGCCCAATTACCAACTCCCCAAAGAGAAAAACAACAAAAACATACCTGAGCAAGCTCATCCAAAAATTCTTGAAAAAAAAAACTCTGAACAATAATACCCAACAAAGAACTAATAAAAAACGAAAAAATCTTAAGTGCAATGGTGGTGTGCCTGGTAGTGATCACAAAAAACCCATGAGCCAAACAAAAAGCCAAAATCGAACCGCAAGGAACCTAGGGAACTTGAAACTTTTTTTTTTTTTTGGGAAATCAAGTGGGGTTATTTAGGATCCCCAAACCTAAAAAAGGAATAGATTTTCGATTACATTCTCCAATAGGAAACTTGAAATTAAACTTGCTTTTTCATTTTTATTATATCTTCTTTTTTATTTATTTTCCACAAAAGTTCTATTTATTGATCTGGAGTCCATGACAAGGAACCTAGGGAAGTTGTTTTCATATACTATCATCCAAAATGACAAGCTATCAATTGATGTCACACCCAATTCTCAAGACACGTAGATATCTCAAAAACTAAGGCGCATGCAACCTTAAGAAAAAATTCCTAAAAGTTGAAGATGGAAGAATAAATATTGATGTCACTTAGCATATTAAGCTAATTGAGGTCAAACTGGACCCTAAAAAAAAAAAATCAATAATCTATTATCTCTTACACACAAAATATGATTAAAACAAGTGTATCCATGCTAATGAGATCCACCAAGGTCACTTACGCTAAAGTGGGTCTCGCAACCAGTCTTAAACGAAAATTATACAAACGCTCGGACAATACCAAAGCCTAAGTACATGACCAAACACTAAAAATTAAGTATCTTGACTATGTTCCAGACTAGTGGAATACCCGTGCCGTTGGCACTATCGCAGATTAAATCATACTTAAACGGCTATGTTGAATACTCAAATTTGTGGTTTTATTTAAACTTGTCATAAGCATTTGTACCTCATGTAATTTGGCATTCAAAAAAACTTGTTGCCTGAGCGCAATATGTGTTCACCGTTTTCAGTATATTAAAAGTGTTTTTTTGGCGGTCGAAGAGACACGTACACAAAATCATTATATCGAAAATGTCAATTTTATGAATAAAGTAATTTATCTAAAGATGTCATAAAAAGTAAAAGCTCAAAATTTCGACAGTGTCTCATGTATTTTTCAATAATTGAAACCTGTATAAACCTGTCATACAAATTTGTAATGGCAATCAATGTCATGAACACCAAATAATATATCCACACGGCAAAATAATATAAAAACATTTAAGTACATCAAAGTCATACATTGTTTATACCTATACTCATTTAAAGAGCATGGTTTCCACCATTTCTCTTTTCAAAAAATGAGAACAAAAGGAACCCACAATATACAAAAATTGGTTAAACTGCATATGTACATCAAAACTATGTATCAACAACTGGTCCAAACATCTTCTGCATCACATTATCAAATGACTCGGCGTCTATATGCACCAACTTTGAGCAATGAGGGAATATGACTGAAATCTACAAATTTATCATACAATATTAGAAAAAAATGTTAATAAAATAAGCTATTTTCAATCATCTTTAGAGATAAACTACCTTATTTGCCAATTTTCAATGACGCCCACCATTATACTTTCGTTTTTTAATGGGTTTTTTGAACTCCTTGACAATGATATCCCAATTCTACAAAAATGTATAATCAATATTAGATTCATATTGTATGAAAGCAAAATATAAATATCAATAGAAAATTTATTAAAACAGACCTTTAAAAAATCTATCTTACAACAAAACTTCTGGATAAATAATATTGGTCGTAGAATCCAGCCCATCTTGAGGTAAAAGGACACTTATTCTATTAAAAGTTGTGCATCTAGATAATGCAACATAAAGTTGGCCATGGTTGAATACCGGTGTTCGTAAATCAACTCCAACGTATTTCACAGATTGACCCTGCGACTAGTTTATCATCATTGCATATGCCAATCGTACTGAAAATTGACGCATTTTCATTTTGAAGGGAAACTCGGAAGATGATGGCGTTAAAGAGATTCTAGGAATGAAAACTAAATTGCCAGCATTATCCCCATTTAATATTTTTGCTTCAATTATACGCTTTGCACAACGCATAACCATAAGACGTGTTCCATTACAAAGTCCATCTTTAGGTGCGATGTTTCTCAGCAACATAATTGGACAACCTACTTTTAATTCTAACTTAAATGGCGGTAATCCAGAAGGATTAAGCGAGTTCAAATACTCAGTTGGATAACGGTTGGCAATGGAATGATCATTTTCAAAATGTTCCGTCATTTTATTTGCGGCAAAATAAACAATGATTTCTCCTGAAAAATCAGACAATGCAGCTTTGTTAATGTCGCAGACATTGTCATTTCGTGCTGAGAGAATTGTTCGCTCAGTCAAATCATTCGGAGACGCTGTGCCTATTACATTTAGTTGATGATAAACCAAAGAAATTAGTTCACTTAAATCTTTGCACTTGTGCACCGTTGTTGGAATACGAATAACATCTTGTGCAGTGCATCCAATCTATATAAAATTAAAATAATCAGTAATTAAAAAATAGCAATGTAGTAAAATGTAGAATTGTTTACACAAAAATAATACCTCAGTCAAAAACTTCGTAAACCCGTCATTGCCTACCTCATTTTCCAACCGAATATTCAAACTCAAAGTCAGCAACTTGTATGTTTAACCAAAGCTTATAACGCCTCAAAGATGCAGCCACAATTTGCTCGCGGACTCCTTTGGGTATCTTGTAAATGTCTTGTAGTGCACGATCAACTAATTCAACACAATATCTATGTTGCATCGGAACTTCATTCCATATAATTAGTTTGGTCTCCCTGAATAACTCAGCGTACAATGATTGTTTACTAAACCCACACACTGAATTTTCCATGACATCCAACGTAATACGAAAAATTGAATGAGATGTTCTACCTCCACTAATAGTAACGCCGCAATACCAGATGATGCAATGGTAATGACAATGTGTCCAAGGCTGCGACATTTTGATGCAATGGCGTTGTATAAAAAAGTTTTTCCTGTTCCTGCACCTCCATTAAAAAAAAATGAATTCCCTTATTTTCAAGAACTGAATTTACTATTGCAGTATAAGCAGAACGTTGTGCCTCATTAAGACGATCGACGGATGATTGTGCATCGGATTCTTGACCATCATACTGAAGTTGTCGGTGTTCCCATATGAGTCTGTTACCAACTATCATGTCCCAATTTTCAATTGGCAGGGGCATAGGTGGGAACTTCGTTAAATTCTTCCCTCTTTCTTGAAGGAATTGATTTATGAGATACAAACCATAATCCAGAGTCTGAGCATCTGTTGGATTTGAAATACCGAACATTGTTCGAAGTTGGTGCGAAAGATCATCACATATATTCACTGAGAACCTTGTCCATAGCAAATATGGGTGAAGTGGATGACATTCCATTAGAATCACACTAAACAATCTTCTCAACTGATTCCTAGTTTTCATGATCGCAGCCTCTTCAAGGCACTGAATCCATTCATCATCATCTTCTAGGAGTCCTCGTGAGGTGCAAGCTAATTTGAAGGTGTCGTGTAAAACATTGTCATTTGTGCACAAATGTTCAAATTATTGTGGCCCTTTTACAACCGTTAGAAGCAGTCGCAAATAAAACCTTTCACCTTCATGAGGACTGGCAAAGTACATTCTTCCAATTGCATAGCCCATTTTTCTTTTTGTCCACATTTTTTGTGATTTCTGCCAAACAAAATGTTGGGGGAATTGTTGGTAGGTAAATGTACGTGCAAACTGATCTACAACACAACATGCAAAAAATGCAGTTAAAGTCGACATTTGGTGTCTAGCTCTAAGTAAAATTGATTATGCTTGATCTGTAGGATTGAACACAACATGATGCATTCCAGGTAAATGAAGCGCCAATCGAACCACTGTAGGATTTTCTTCGTGTAAAAGATGACCAAATATCCGCCAAACAGCTTCTGGCGGACCAATATATCGAGCATCAAGATATTGCTGGATTTCATCTACTCCCCCTAGTACCATTGTTGTTCTATCATGACCTTTATAAATGTACTTGTGTATGTATTTAACACATCTAATTCCCTCACACACTTCCACATTAATATGACAATCAAACATCGTTGAAAGATATGGATTATATGGCACCACATCTCTATTATCAACTGGTTGACCATTCACATTATATACTCGGTCAGTATTGTGACGTCGATAAATAGGATATCCATCTTGGCCCATTGTTGTTGTTTTTGAATATTCGCGAGGATATCTTTTTGTGCATCTCCCATTCTCCATACACAGTGCTCCAGAATTTTGAACACCACACGGTCCATGCACCATACAATGTAAAACTGTTTGAAATAGCATCGGATCTTTATCCGAGTCAGAAAATTTTGCACACACGATCTTATCAATTTGAGCGGTAGTGCGAATTTTTTGTAAATGGTGAAGGAATATAAGTGCGTGCATATGAGGTAGCCCACGCTTTTGGAATTCAATGGTAAAGACATGAGCTACAACATCACCGAATGTGCCTATTTTGATAATCTTATCCATTAGACATTTTCTTTTTAACTCAAAAACTCGAGATACTAAATCTGGGCGATCCGTAGGCTTTTGGTGAGGTAACAGAGCATCTATAATTTCAGGCCATTTTGGATTTGCAGTCATGGTTAAGAAAACATCTGGATGATTGTTGTAACGTGTGATGGCCATTGAATCTTAAAATATCTCAAACATGTGTCTTGGACTACCAATATGGGATGGCGGCAAAATAAGTCGCTTCCCAACTTGATTTGGTCTTAACCCATCGGGCCCAATGTCCGTAAGACTTTCATAGAGCTCAGCCCTAAGCTTTGTTTGATTGTTCCTCACATACATTAATCCATTTTGCTCTGTTGAAGCCCAAACATCTACTAAAAACTCCTGGAGCAATTTGCCACCTCTCAAAATTGTTGAGTACTCAGTTGGTCGTTCGAACAAACGATAACTGTAAAACTCCATCTGAGTAAGTCGTTTATTTGAACACCTATTAGTTGTAACATCCCACTGAGTTAATTCAGGTTCCCAACCTAAGTCGCCATAACGGAAATAATAGCACATAATGAAGCGGTAAGTAAGCTGGGTGACATTCATTAATTTTCATCAACTCTTGATTTCCTCGCAAATATACGACAATATCTCTGGTTGTGTTTACTTCAGGGACATCTCCAGGCAAAATAATTGCTATTTCATTTGATGAAGGAAGATTGTAACGCCGCCGATATTTATGACAACTATAGTGTAAATACACAGGTATGTTTTGGTCAACAAAATTTGTTTGATTCAGAATCTCGTATGCTTGACGGTATTTCTCCACAAACACATTATATTGCAACAAAGCATCTTGAATGATTTTGAACACATCTAATCTCAAGTGTGGATTTCGACGACTGCGGGTATGTAATGCTGAATTGAGGTCATAAATGTAAAGCTGTGAATAAACTGCATCTTGGCCTTGTTGCGGAATTAACGTTCCATTTGATGTCGTAATTCTCCATGAATAATAAAACTTGTGGGACCCCTCCCATTGAGTACCCTTGGCTCAAATTTAGTACCAAGACTCGTAAATTCATTCGCAGCATTATACTCGCGAATATGTGTACGAAAATTATTTGATTGAACATCATCTCCCTCATACAACACTTGAAGCAATGGTGGAGGGGTAGATAACAGTGGCAGCTTCACCTTTCCTTGCAAACAACACGTCCCAAAAAAAGGATTCCTTAACGAAGATGCCTTCAATTTTTCATCATTCCAATGTAGTTCTGAGCAATGAGGACACAAAAAATTCATTTTGCCTAAGAAATGACGTGTTTCTTCTTGATGAGCTTGTGAGTCAATTTCATGCCGGAAATCCAAACCACTATGACGGGAAGTATCGTCATTAGGAAGTCGGTCATTTGTAATTGGCCTAAACAAATTGTAAGATAGATAATGAGTAAAAATTTAGAAAACTTGATAAAGTTAAATAATATGAGAAAATAGAAAAAAAAGAAGTATACATGTTTGTTGGTGCATTTGGGGATGCGTTAGGCGTAGAAAATGAACACCTCATTGGTTGTTGTGGTGGCAACACATTTTGATATAACACAGTAAAAAATTCATAATCCATGCATCGGGGAGAGATGATATTGAGCACAGCCGTTCGTGATTGCTGCCCGCAGCTTTTGTGGAATAGCGTGATCATTGGGTGTGAATGAAGAAAAATGTATTTGAACAGAAGGCGTCCTACATAAAATTCCCTCTTTTTCTCGACGCAAACGTTGTGCGGATGAACATTTTGAATTATTATTTTGAACAATGTTGTTCTCCTAAAATACATTTAAAATGGTAAATGATTACACACTAAAAAAATTAAGGAATCTAAACAATGAAAACGTGCATAGACAATGGGAAAATAAGAAGGGGCCTATAACACATACATGACATACTTTGAAATAATAATAATAATAATAATAATAATAATAATAATAATAATAATAATAATAATAATAATAATAATAATAATAAAGTTACGCACTTATACATACCTAAATAAATACAACTTTTCGTTTACCCTTTTGAATAGAACCGGCAGTTTCCTTTCCCTTGCATAAAAAACTTAAGCAAATAAGCATAAGACAGTAAAAACAATTAATATAAATAATGTAGTACACAGATCATCACACGCATTGAAAGTTAATAATGTTGTACACACCCCAACAAACTTGTTTTTCCCCTTTTCAGCAATTGTGGCTTTTGTTTTTCCTTTTCCCTAGAAAGAAACACACACAAATATGAATTTAATTTTTGAAGGTGTAAGGTTAAAGAAGCATATGTACATACTTATATAAAGAAACAGACACCAATATAAATTATGTTAGGAAAAATCATATGTACATACATTAGCAGTAAAGGTAGTGTCAAACTTAGGTTGATTTTTTTTTCTCTCTCGACGCAAACGTTGGCCTAGCGCACGCTTGGAAACATTACTGTCTATAGGGACATTTTCTTTTCCCTTTTCCATATCCATAATTGGCTTTAACAAAAAAAACATATAACTTGGTATAAATAAATATGTATCTATTTATTGTTAGAAATAGTGAAAAAGAAAAAAACAAATAAATAAATAGAAATAATACCTGTTGATTGGGAACATTGGACCTGAGGCCATTATCTATAAGAAATTGCTCCTAGTAAAAGGATGACATGTTAAAAAATTTGGCTAATTTATTAAAAACTAAGTGAAAAGAGAAATTAACAAAATTTCTTACTGTCCTCAGCAAGTTTGAATCAACTTGCTCATCACGAACTGTAACCGTGATGCCTTGTTTTTCTAGAAATTTG
The DNA here is from genome assembly GCA_003290165.1 of Berberis thunbergii. Taxonomy (NCBI): domain Eukaryota; kingdom Viridiplantae; phylum Streptophyta; class Magnoliopsida; order Ranunculales; family Berberidaceae; genus Berberis; species Berberis thunbergii. Next base: position 191,268 of record QNQO01010360.1, on the reverse strand, counting down.
ATCTATGGCAAACATATAAGTAAGTGAGTAATTTTAAGGTGAAAATTGTAAGATAGATGGCGGAAAAACTATGCATTTTTCTTACAGTTCCTTCTACGGCTGAATCCACCTGCAAACAAAGAAGGTGTCATATATATGAGACAACCAATTCGAAGTAAGATGTAGTAGTATCAACCTACTATAGTACCTGTCCGAAAATCATCATTTCGGAGTAGGGTGGATTTTGAACTAAGTGGTCCATAATTACGGTCAAGTACAATGAAAGGTTAGGGATCCCTGAAAAGAAAAAGGAAATGTTTTTATATTTTTGGAACAACCATCAATTCAATAAGTATCAACAAAGCATCAACAACATATTTCTTCAATGGGAAGTTGATTTAAAAATAAAATGATTTACAATCAAAACGAGGGTACATGACGACTTTACCCGTATAAAAACCGAACGAAGTTAAGGACTTTGCCCAAACAAAAAAGACCGCAACACTGTCCTCGAAACAGGACTTGAGAACTAATAAGCCACTACTTAGTACTTTAAACAAAACAAAAAGAAAAACACAAATTGCATAAGAAAAAAGAGAAAAACACCAAGCAAAACTGAGACAGGGTAAGTAGCACCGCACCCCCCCCCCCCCCCCGTCCAGACTGCAACCTCGCGCCTGCAGCACCTCCCACACCAAGCATCCCACCGCTCCCTGCCTTAGCCAGACTGCAAGGGCGAACCTGGATGTTCTTGCCTCGCAGCCGAACCGCCAGCCAAAATCGGCCATTCGTAGGGCCTGGCTCAGCCTAACACCCACTGTTTTACAGAAAAACAGGGAGCAAAAATATTGTTCCTGCAGATATCACCCAGTCCCATACAGCACCCGGACCCAGACTGCACTCGTCTTGCGCGCAAGACAGTCCAATCTCCAGTTCACTGACCCAACTGATAGACCGCAACCTCAGGAAATGGAAAATGATTTTTTTTATCCTTTGTTGACATACACCACAGAAAAGTTTTCATTTGGATTGCTGGTTTCCTTAATCAAGAAAGGAGAATTCCAGATGTCTTGAATAAGAACAACTCCCATGCAATGTATTGTTTCCGATGAAATAGAAAGAAAGAAGAAAGAAACAGTTTAGAGTTGAACTTTTTTTTTCTTTCATTCATTTAGTTGAATTCTTCATTCCAAAGCATATCTTCTCAATGCCCTATGATTGGTCGCTTTATTAACAGCCTATTGAAAAAAGTTGAATATCGGGAAACTATCCACCAAGTGAAAAATGCTGTGGCAATAAAATTTCACAGTAAAAATGCAGAGACATTTCTTGACTATTCCTACATGCGAATTCTGGAATCAAGTCATCTGAGTTGAAGTTTCCTCTGGCAGTGGGTACTGAACGTTTATTAGATCTGGGGCAATCCTAAACGCGCATGCTGAAAAACACGTTGCGGCCAGAAACAGAACGTACAGCAGGCCACACTGAAATAGCAGCGCACTCAGTCTGGGAACAGCAGCGCACTCTGTGATGCAGTGTGCTTCGCAGACTGAAATAGCAGCACACAGTGTGCTTCGCAGACTGAAATAGCAGCGCACTCTGTGTTGCAGTGTGCTTTGCAGACCACGCTAAAGCAGCACCGCAACCACTTAGAACTCTGTCCTTAGAACCAAGCAGCCAACTCTTAGCAACCCGAACAGCACCCTGAACCGTATCAGCGCAAGCTGTGTTTCGCAGCAACGTGCAGAAAAAGAACCTCGCAACACCAACACCAGCAAGCCTCTCAGCAGACCTTAACCTCAGAAAAATCAAAATCGGTGCGCTAACCGCGCACGCTGAAAAATAGGATGCGGCCAGAAACAGGACGTACAGTAGACCATGCTGAAATAGCAGCACACTCTGTCTGGGAACAGCATCGCACTCTGTCTACAACGCAGACCACGCTGAAACAGCAGTGCACCCTGTCTAGGACGCACTATGTGCTGCAGTGTGCGGATCATCCACGAATAGTAGCTTCGCCAACGCAGCACACACCTGTGTTTCATCCATTCGCGCGTTCCTGTAACCCAACCAAACCGCACTCCGCAATCTCGCCCCATGGCAGAACATCAGAGTGAAAGCAGCAAATTGCTTGGTGCAATAGCAGTGCATCCCATAACACGGGAGCGTCCCTGCAGTCCAAACCAACAACAGCATGACACAGCGAGCAGCGGGACGCAAACGTCCCACAGTCCGCATACTCACCCCAGTTGAATGCCTCTACATTTCTCCCAGCCGGTGTGCAAGATCATGAAGAGCCGCGAATGCCCGAAAAAACTATCTCTACGCATCCCCATGATCAAGCCTGCCACTCTCCTAGGAAAATCAGTCCCATCGAAAGAGGACGGGGGATTGTGTACCCTTCTATTAACATAATTTCCATGGCGCACGCAAAAATTTCTCAATGTTTTAAAATGGATAAACAATAGGACTAACTATCACATTGTCCTAATCCAACACATTAGAGAAAATGCATATTCAAAAAAGAAAAAACGTTGTAAACAAAACCATAACCCTTTGATAACAAAAAAGAATTGTACATCATTGATAATTCCCCTTGATCCAACACATTAGAGAAAATGCGTATTCAAAATGCATACTTTGTTGATTGATTATTCAAGATCAAACTTAAAGTCGGAACAATTCCCCTTGATCCAGAACCGCCTCTAATTAGTGACCCTTGAAAATTAATATATTCATCAGGACTGTCCATTCATTATCCATAATCGTTCTACTTCTTAAACTCAACAGTCTGATATCCAGGTGCACACATTGGAATTTCATGGTGGTTGAATACAAATCCTTTCCTCTATTAAACAAACCACTAAACGTAGGTTTGCTCTCTTGTGCCATGGATGGATTGAAGGTTGCCTCGATGAAGAGAGTGTGCATTTGAGCGAATCATTGAACTAAAGTGAAAAGTTTCCTTGTTCTGAGTTACGCGGGAAGAAGAAACCAAACTCCTCCAAACGTTGTTTCAATTAGGGCACGTGAAACTACTATTTGAAGAATATTTGAAGAATCAGTTTCGCGCAGCTGATCCATGCCCACGTTGCCGCGAAGACTCAGCCAGCTCATGTCTGCCTCTACACTTCCTCGTGGGGGATGTACGTCGTATGCCATTGGTCCAACACCAACAAACCTGTCACTCTCCTTGTTCTGAGTTACGCGGGAGGAAGAAACCAAAACTCCTCCAAACGAACTTAAAAGTCTTTTACCTCCCATTGAAGTGTTCTAATGCTTGCAAGCAGGCAGGCAGCTTGCTTGGTTGCAGGCAGCATGCTTGCAGGCAGGCAAGAAGCTTGCTCGCTTGCAGGCATCATGCTTGAACAGGCAGGTAGGCTTAGTGGTAATTTTTTTAACGAACTTATATAATACTAAAAAAATTTAGCAACTTCATGGAAGGGATAGTGAATTTAAAAGTATGTTACCTTCCATTGAAGTGTTATGATGCTTGCAGGCAGGCAGCTTGCTTGCTTGAAGGCAGCATGCTTGAACAGGCAGGTAAGCTTAGTGGTCCTTTTTTTAACGAGCTTATATAGTACTAAAAGGATTTAGCAACTTCATTGAAGGGAAAGTGAACTTAAAAGTATTTTACCTTCCATTGAAGTGTTCTGATGCTTGCAGGCAGGAAGCTTGCTCGCTTGCAGGCAGCATGCTTGAATAGGCAGGTAGGCTTAGTGGTAATTTTTTTTAACGAACTTATATAGTACTAAAAAATTTAGCAACTTCATGGAAGGGACAGTGAATTTAAAAATATGTTACCTTCCATTGAAGTGTTATGATGCTTGCAGGCAGGCAAGCAGCTTGCTTGCTTGCAGGCAACATGCTTGAGCAGACAGGTAAGCTTAGTGGTCCTTTTTTTAACGAACTTATATAGTACTAAAAAAATTTAGCAACTTCATTGAAGGGAAAATGAACTTAAAAGTCTTTTACCTTCCATTGAAGTGTTCTGATGCTTGCAGGCAGGAAGCTTGCTCGCTTGCAGGCAGCATGCTTGAACAGGCAGGTAGGCTTAGTGGTAATTTTTTTAACGAACTTATATAGTACTAAAAAAATTTAGCAACTTCATGGAAGGGACAGTGAATTTAAAAGTCTGTTACCTTCCATTGAAGTGTTTTGATGCTTGTAGGCAGGCAGACAGGCAGCTTCCTTGCTTGCAGGCAGGCAGGCAGGTTGCTTGCTTGCAGGCAGCATGCTTGAAAAGGCAGGTAGGCTTAGTGGTCCTTTTTTTTAATGAACTTATATATTACTAAAAAGATTTAGCAACTTCATGGAAGGGACAGTGAACTTAAAAGTGTTTTACCTTCCATTGAAGTGTTCTGATGCTTGCAGGCAGGCAGGCAGCTTGCTTGCTTGCAGCATGCTTGAACAGGCAGGTAGGCTTAGTGGTAATTTTTTTAACGAACTTATATAGTACTAAAAAGATTTAGCAACTTCATTGAAGGGACAGTGAACTTAAAAGTCTTTTACCTTCCATTGAAGTGTTCTGATGCTTGCAGGCAGGCAGTAAGCTTGCTCGCTTGCAGGCAGCATGGTTGAACATGCAGGTAGGCTTAGTGGTAATTTTTTTAACGAACTTATATAGTACTAAAAAAATTTAGCAACTTCATGGAAGGGACAGTGAATTTAAAAGTTTTGTTACCTTCCATTGAAGTGTTCTGATGCTTGTAGGCAGGCAGCTTGCTTGCATGCAGGCAGCATGCTTGCAGGCAGGCAGTTTGCTTGCTTGTAGACGCATGCTTGAAAAGGCAGGTAGGCTTAGTGGTATTTTTTTTAACGAACCTATATAGTACTAAAAAGATTTAGCAACTTCATGGAAGGGACAACAAACTTAAAAGTGTTTACCTTCCATTGAAGTGTTCTGATGCTTGCAGGCAGGCAGGCATCTTGCTTTCTTGCAACATTCTTGAACAGGAAGGTAGGCTTATTGGTCCTTTTTTACCGAACTTATATAGTACTAAAAAGATTTAGCAACTTCATGGAAGGGACAGTGAACTTAAAGTCTTTTACCTTCCATTGAAGTGTTATGATGCTTGCAGGCAGGCTGCTTGCTTGCTTGCAGCATGCTTGAACAGGCAGGTAGGCTTAGTGGTAATTTTTTTAACGAACTTATATAGTACTAAAAAGATTTAGCAACTTCATGGAAGGGACAGTGAATTTAAAAGTATGTTACCTTCCATTGAAGTGTTCTGATGCTTGCAGGCAGGCAGCTTGCTTGCTTGCAGGCAGCATGCTTGAACAGGCAGGTAAGCTTAGTGGTCATTTTTTTTAACGAACTTATATAGTACTAAAAAGATTTAGCAACTTCATTGAAGGGAAAGTGAACTTAAAAGTCTTTTACCTTCCATTGAAGTGCTCTGATGCTTGCAGGCAGGCAGGCGGCTTGCTTGCTTGCTGGCAGGCAGGCAGGAAGCTTGCTCGCTTGCAGGCAGCATGCTTGAACAGGAAGGTAGGCTTAGTGGTAATTTTTTTAACGAACTTATATGGTACTAAAAAATTTTAGCAACTTCATGGAAGGGACAGTGAATTTAAAAGTCTGTTACCTTCCATTGAAGTGTTCTGATGCTTGCAGGCAGGCAGGCAGGCAGTTTGCTTGCTTGCAGGCAGCATGCTTGAAAAGGCATGTAGGATTAGTGGTCCTTTTTTTAACGAACTTATATACTACTAAAAATATTTAGCAACTTCATGGAAGGGACAGTGAACTTAAATGTGTATTACCTTCCATTGAAGTGTTTTGATGCTTCCAAGCATGCTTGAACAGGTAGGTAGGCTTAGTGTTAATTTTTTAACGAACTTATATAGTACTAAAAAGATTTAGCAACTTCATTGAAGGGACAATGAACTTAAAAGTCTTTTATCTTCCATTGAAGTGTTCTGATGCTTGCAGGCAGGTAGCTTGCTTGCTTGTAGGCAGCATGCTTGCAGGCAGGCATCATGCTTGAAAAGGCAGGTAGGCTTAGTGGTACTTTTTTTTAACGAACTTATATAGTACTAAAAAGATTTAGCAACTTCATGGAAGGGACAATGAATACCACACACTTAAAGTAAGAATATTGTTATAAGCCTTTTGAGTTATTGGATTACAACTGAAGTGTAATGAGATGCTAATGATATTATAATTATAGCACAATGTTACAACACACTTAAAGTAGAAGACAATATTTATAGCACAATGTTACAACACACTTAAAATAGCAAACAAAAATGCATTCTCCCTATTTCCTAGCTTTCATGTAACCATTCAAACTATCTTTGATAATTAAGAGTTCAATTTGGAAATATTGTGCTATGGGAATTTGACACAGAGAAACTGAACGTCATTATACAGATATGGAGGCTTTTAAAATGGAGCACTAAGCAAGCAAGCATGCTACCTGCAGTCAAGCAAGCAAGCTGCCTGCTTGCCTGCCTGCAAGCAATGAATCAAAAATCCAGAGCATACAAAAATCCTAGTTGTAAAATCAAACACACACATAGTTGTAAAATGTGTGTTGCACATGCTCAACTTTAGGGAAAAAATTAGAGGACGGGGGATTGTGTACCCTTCTATGAACATAATTTCCATGGCGCACACAAGAAATTTCTCAATGTTTTAAAATCGATAAACAATAGGACTAACTATCAAATTTACATAGCACCAACATCACATCCTATACTCAATCTCTCAAACTACTAAAACACCAAACCCAGACAACAAAAGAAATCAAATCACCCATAGAAATCAAATACTCATCACAGCAGTAATGTGATGGTGGCACTTTTATAATAACATAAACATAAACATAGCCATAGAAATTCTACACCCAATTAAACCTAACCATTTTTGTGGGCGAACTCAATAAATAATCAATTATTAATGTGTTACAACTCTACAACAGTACAACATGGGATAACTAATATGAAATAAAATCAATTCTTCACTACTTTATAACAAAAAATAAAATCAAGACAAATATGTTTACCTTCCAAAGATAAGAGAAAAGTGAGGGAGGATCAATGATGAAGGACTTGTGAAACAATCTTCAAGCTTGCCAGCAACAAATTCATAAAATATGAAGTTGATCTGAAAAAGCCTGCATTTGCACGTTTTGTTTAATCAATTATTCAACCCCATGCACCAAAAGAACTTAAACAATTACAAAAACTTTATATTATTAAACAAACAACTGGGCTGAAGAGATCTCTTTTTTCCTTTATTGTACTGTAAATTGATATTTATTTCAGTTCAAACACTCAATGAGGATAGACCATTTCTTTGAAGGATTACAAACCCAATAATACCCTTATAGCCCGACCATTACTTAATCAAAGAAAATGGACATTTCAAATAAAGAAGAATTTAGCAAAGTTTGTTCAAATAATGAAGAAACATAAATTGTTCAAAGAGGAATTTCATCAAACATATTTTGTGCATCTACAACACTACAGCCTTAGACAAATAAAATCAATGCTTTACTACTTTATAACAACAAATAAAATGAAGGCAAATATGTTTACCTTCCATAGATAAGAAAAAAGTGAGGGAGGATCAATGTTGAAGGACTTGTGAAACAGTCTTCAAGCCTGCATTTGAACGTCTTGTTTAATCAATGTACATTTTTTCAAACAATTTGAAACACTTAATGTACATTTTTTCAAACACTCAATTTCAAACAACTGGGCTGAAGAGATATCTTTTTTCCTTTACTAAAGTGTACAATTATTTTTTTCAGTTCAAATAAAGAAGAAAAAGAATTTGAAGGATCACCAACTGATGCATACAACCATCTATCCAAACTGTAATAACACTAGTGTAATACCCGTGTACTCTCTTCTTGTACTCTCTTCTTATGAGAATGCAACTGAACCAATGATGAATCATAAGTTATCTATAGCCCACATTGACATACGCTGCATCATAAATCGAAGTCATGCTTGCAAGTGTTTGTGTTTGTGTTTGTGTTTGTGTTTGTGTCTGTGTTTGTGTTTGTGTTTGTATATATGTGTGTAGAGATAAGAGGTGTGGGTGTGTCCAACAATCAAAACCATCACTGTCCAGACCATGGGCACTTTAAATCAAGATCACCATTAGAACTACTACTGAGTATTAACATCCTCTGTGTTATATATAATCTCAATCTAATGACCTTTAATCAATAATCCCTTTGGACTCAATAATCCTACCTACCTAAAGAGGAATTTCATCAAACAAAGAGCTTTTAAATAGAAAATGAGGAATTCAAAGATGAAGAACTGGAGTTGAGAGGTACTACTCCACGCAGTACCTTCACGTAGCAAATCACGCAGAGGAGAAGATGGTGAAGCAGAGAGGTGGACTCCTTCACGCAAATCACGCAGAGAGGTGAAGATGACTCCTTCACGCAAAGAGGTGAACTACTTCACGCAGCAGAGGAGAATATGGACTCCTTCATTCAGCAGTGGAGAAAATGGAGAAGCGGGGAGGATTTGAGATGGAGAAGCAGAGAGGTGTTGAGATGTAGATGTCTAGAGAGGATTTGAGTTTGGAGAGGTGGAGAGTGGGAGGGAAAGTCTGAGTTTCAAATGGAGATTTTTTTGAGTTTGCCTGCGGGGAGAGGATTTGTATTTTAAGTTGTTGTCATCACATAAGTTGTTGCCACGTAGGACAAACAGACTCATATTACTGTTCATGAACAATAAAAAACACTTTGAATTGTAAGATACACCCTGAATCTCACACCAAAAATAAGAATATAAATGAACGAAGAAACACGAAGAAAGTGGTAGGAAATAATGGGGTGTTACAATCCAACTAAGCGAAGCTAGGGTGGATAAAAGAAATAAGGATATTAAAAAGAAGAAAAAAAATAGAGATATGTACAATAGGTAAATTAAATTTCTTCTAAGAATAACAAAGAATAAGCTGTAAGATTGTAGACAATAGGAGGAAAGAAGTATTATTACCTGCAAGTTTCCTTGTTGAGAAAATAAGTCTTGAACTCTTATATGTATGAAAGAAGCAAGTGTAGACATGATCTTCTCTTCATTCTTTTTGTAGTCCCATTGAATTTTCTTGTTCTCTCCTTTGGAATAAGGATTGAACCCCACAAATGAAAGCTGGATATCCAAAATTTGCATGTTGGTTGGTCAATTAGTAAACAATTTATCACCTTGTCAATGGATGGTTTAGAAATTCGCATGTTTGTGAATTAAATTAACAAACAGTGGATGGTTTAGAACACTACAAACTTCCCAATGGGCTGGGTTTAACTCAGATTGTGATATTTCACGATAAACCACTAACAAGTCTCACTCGTCTTGTCAATGGGGGTACCAACTCAATGATAGATTTATGGAGGATGAAATCACAGGTCTATGACATCTGAGATGAAAGAGGTTAAGGGATTAAAAAAATGCCTTATTCGTCTTTCCTCTCTCACTCTTTCTTATTCGTTCCTTCTTAATATTTATGTAAATTCTCTGGTTGAGGGAGTAGTCTGTTAGATCATATGGATGACAAGTGCATGGATGATGATTGTTAAATAAAATTAATTCAGAAAATACTAGGAAATCAGGTTTTGTAATCAGAATGATGTGGCGTGATTTTGGTTGCACAACCTTGCTCCCTAAATCTCTCGAACTAATTCACTGATTAATAAAGTCTAAAGCAATTTTGAGTGTGTGACAAACTGATAGGATATCTAAGCTTATAAGAATTTTGTACTTAAATTTGACATTTAGGAAGTTTCAATCAGATGTGAGTACTAGAAGTTGGTAACGAAGTTGTGAAGAGTATTTCTACTGTGATTTTTTGTTGCAAAAATGTTAGGAAATCAGGTTCTACAATCATAATGATGTGGCATGATTAAAAAAAGTTTTTACAATCTTAAAATACATATAAACTATTTTAAAATTTTATCATTCTTTCAAAATTAAGTCACGTCACCATAATTACAAAACCCAATATTGTAATATTTTTGTACATGTACTTAATGATGTGGCAAATTCTGTACCACCACCATAATATCATTGAATATAATGTTTTATTATGAAATAGACATGTGGTCATGTCATTGCTCAAGATTTGAGTACAAAAAAATAAAGTCACAGTACAGTTTTTGTTCAAGCGTTGAAGGTAAGGACTAATTTGTTGGGGCTTGAAATAATTGTCCGTTGGACTAATTTGCTAGGGGTCGTGGGAGGGAGCGAGGTTCGTATTCATCTCGAGATAAGTGCATCAAATTAGAGATATACAATGATGTTTATTTCGAGGCAAATGAGTGACTTTCACCTATCTCTCGCTCCCTCTCTTGACCCCTAGAATTTTCGTTTCTTTACAAATTTTTTTTCATAGTTATTGTATAATAATTGTACATAATATTTATCATAAAACTCAGTGATATTTATCATAAAAACTCAATGAATTTTCGTTTATACTGATAATTGGCCAATTATAATCCGTTACTAGTGAGTACCCCTACAGTGGATGCCTTATTTTGGGATCGTCGGATGTTTTTATAAGCATGGGCAAAGCCACTATGGAGATAAGGAGGACAATCATCCTTCATCAACTTTGAAAATGTTTTTGATTTACCTATTGAATAGTTGGGTATACTTGCTTAATACCGCTGCTTAAAAACTATGCATTTTTTCTTTCACTCCATTTTGTTCCCTCTTATTTTCTAAAATGATTGGTCTATTATTTCACTAATTCACATAATAATTAGTTGTCCCTTTCACGAAAATTTTGACTCTGCCCTTGTTTATAAGCATGAGTTGTGTTCTCTTGTATGTGATGGTTTCTCTTTAGTTGATAAGGTCATGTTATGTTATGTTATGTTACATCGATTTCTTATTTGTTTTAGGTTAAACAAAGAAAGGAGATATTGTTTCAAGGTTTTGTACATGTCTTAACCTTAAAAGAGAGCATCCTGTACATGTCTCAAGCTTTCAATTTGCTGTCTTATTTAGACAAAGCACCAATTTGTTGGTAAGAAAAAAATGATTTTATTTCCAAGTTTGTAATCCTCTTTTAAATTGAGATGTTGTATTCTGCCTGTAGTTGTGTATCAATTTTTTAACGACTAGATCTGTATATATAAGTATAAAATTTTATAACTTCTTTTAGGATAGATATAAGCCAGATATTTTTCAAAAAATTAGATTTTCATGAAACAATTTCCTTTTTCCATGGACAATGGCCAATCAAACAGACCCTAAATATATTTTGGTTATCCATTTATCTTGATATGCAAATTTTTGTTATTTAGTTGTCTATTTATTGATAAAAAATCGATTTTTCATAAAATTATATTTTCACTACTCATAGAAATTTAAGTTCGAGAAGACGCCTCGAAATTGAATTCACAAAAACGATTTCAACTTTCATATTTATTTTCCACTTTTTTCCATTTATTCATTTAAAAATCAACTCTTATTAATCAAATTTAGTGATTTTCCTAAGCATTCAATCATATGAATATGATCCATCCAAATCCATTTTTCAACTCCTAATATAGACTTAGCGACCCGTTGACTCCCTTAACCCTAAATCACATGTTAAAATAAGTTTAATGAGTCGTTTTAGGCGGCAAAGAAACGGGCTAAGAGAATCCCTCTCGAGATTCACATGGGCACATGTCTCGAGGGGGATCGAGGGTCACACCACCTCCCTCGCCCGTTTCCTCCTCATTTAGAATCACCGAAGTTTAATTAAGAACCCTTGAGTCATAAAATGGCATTTGAATTATCTAATTAACTGAGATTGATTTACTTAAAGAAAACATGGTTTAGTTACTTTGGATTAACTGCAAAGAGATCTTATAGTGGTACTACCAATTAATAAATCCTATTTGATCAAAGACACCACGTGTGCAAAGTGCTCCATAATTTCAAGTAAATAATTAATTAATTAAACAAAAAACAAAAAACAAAAAACAAAAAAACAAAATCTCCCTTGTTGATTGAGCTCCACGTATATTATATTTATGAAAATAATTAATTAGTCACAATTATTAAATAAATAAACTTTTTTGTTTTATGTCTAATGTGTAACGAGGACTCAAAGTTCCGTTCGAATGATGACCAAAGTATATATTGCTATTCCATCCGTCCCTTTTAAATTTTTCGAGATTTCCTTGTCTTCAAGAAAGGGATGTAAGTAGGGTTGAGAAAAAAGAAATACTTGTTGGTGTAGTTTTCTTTCGATTCCTTTCCTTTTCTTTTTATCATTTTTAGCAAAAATGAACATTAGTAACTACGTAATTACAAATTAAAGTGTCTTACTAACTTTTACTCTAACTTGGAAGCTTAAATTGTGGCGCTTAATGATTTTTGAACTTGTTTTTGTTAAATATGCATTCTCATTCAATCGCTACCTAGAACAAATGGATTTGAAGCAACATATGAAGTAATGCACCGATAGATCTTCTCGTTAGGGTTCATAATTTTGGAAAATGCCAACATTTTGCATAGACAATGATCAACGACATATATAATTGTTTGAATGTATGATGTACGATTGAGTCTTAAAAAGGGAATCCGACTTCAAATTTGAAAGGGTATTTTATTTTTCTAACAACAATATTGTTTTAACTCATTCGCAATGCACTAGACAAAAATTTTAAATTGTACCATTTAATGAGTATATTTGCTACATGTTACTCTTACTCTTAACATTAACGCGTATAATTTATGAAGTAATATATCGCAAATCCATTGTAATTAGTCCATACTTATATCCAACTAACCTTTTTTTTTTTCAAGAACAAGGAAATTTTTTTTGTATATTAAAAATTTGTTACATGACATAGGACACAATTGAAATGAGAATTTGGTTTAGGTGAAGGAGGCCAACATAAACAAGAGGATCCAATATACAAAACCTAGTGGGTTAAGAAAATGGAGATTACCTCATGGATTAAAGAATTTAGGGCAACTTTCCTTTTAGGGTTTTGGATTGTCTAAATCTGACCTGACAAATTTTGAAAAAATTAATAAGTTGAAAAGAAAAACTATTATTAAAAATATGAAAACATTTAAAAAAAAGAGAGAGAGAAGAGTTGGAAAAATTATAAAATGCCAAAAACAGCAAAAAAACAGAGTCAATAAAAATGTGAGGAGCAGAGCAGAGCACATAAAATGGAGTGGTGAACAGGGAAGCCATTATTTTACACCCAAAAAAAAACCTCCTTCAAGAGCTCAACATCACAAACCCCTCTTTCTCTCTCTCTCTCTAAAAACCGCCTTCCGATTTATTCTCTGCCTGTCGTTTTGTTTTATAGAAACAAAGCCATCTGTTTCTCTTCTCTGTTTTATTTCTCAGAAAGAAGGAAAGAAGGTACTCTCTCTATGTGGATTGCTGTAAGGAATTGTTTTTCAGCTAAATTTCGTAATTTCAGATAGATATAAACAATACCCATTCCTTCAATCAGTCTAGAATTTGTATGTTTGGTTGATTTTGTTATGGTTTTATCTGAAATGGGTATGTTTTAATCTTGTGTTTTTTATGCAAATCTAGGTGGGTTTGGAGGGAGATGAGGAGACCCATTTGTGCAAAAGAGGTGGAGAGGTGAAAATCCAAGTTTGGGTATGTCTTCATCTCATGTTTTGATGTCTAATCTGGTTTGATCTGTTTTGTGTGTGTGTTTTTAATCTGGGGTTGCTTTTATTTATTGTCATCATTATTGTTGGTGGGTGTAAATGTTGTTTTTATTGTGGTAGTAGTTTTTTGATGTTTGATTGATGGGTCTCTGTAGACTACTCTTTCACCTAACCCTCATTGGTTGGTGATGTGGGTTCAGTGAGTGATGTGTGTTTTTCTTTGCTTTGTTGTTCTTTATGTCTTCTTGATTGAATGGGAGATTTCAACTCCATGATTGGGGCTTGTGGATTTTGAAAGGTGATTTCTGGGTCTTGATTTATTCATAATTCTAAACTGCATGAATATTTTTTTGATCCCAAAAGAATTGTACCAAGCATTTTGATCATCATTCTCTGTTGGTTTGCTTCCATTAATCTGGAACACTTGAAGGCCTTTTTGGTGTACATCTAGCTGATATTAAATTATTAAATTGGGCATGTTTTGGGGATTTTGGTTGATTTGCAAGATCTGTTTGCATGCATCAGGTTGATGAATTAGATGATAGGTTTGAGTTTTCTTGCATGTCAATCTGAAAATTTTGAAGTGAGATGGGTTGTATGGTTTTCATCTTTTCTGTTTGTGTATGATTAGAAGTAAGCATGTGTAGGTTGGGGAAATCTGTAGAATGATATTCAATTTGTGTTGGTCATATTTTTTTGTAGATTAGTTTTGCAGTTCTTTCAATTTTCTGATACCCATAATTATTATGCTTGTGTACCTCATTCTAAGTATTTGATCTCTGTACTATTAGCTGAATTGCTGATCTGTGTTCATTATTGTGCTTATGCATCTCATTCTATGTATTTGATCTCTGTACTATTAGCTGAATTGCTGATCTGTGTTCATTGTGTTTAATTTTGTCATTGCAATAGGTTACGGTTTGTTAGAATTCTTCATTTATTGATTCATGGAGGGCGAAACATCTTGGATTACCCATCATTTTGATGACATTGGGAAGCAGGTTACAAAATTTGAATCATACTCAGATCTCATCAATGAAGGAAGCAAAGAAAATGTGAGGAGCCCTGTAGAGTTCAGTCTTCCTGATGATCTGGTGGAGCTTATCTTGGCATATCTCCCTATTGCGAGTATCTTCAGGGCAGGTTCTGTTTGTAAGCAGTGGAATGAGATCATTAAAGGAAAAAGGTTCTTATTTCACTCCACAAATGCTTTGTCACACAAACCCTGGTACTTCATGTTCACAAGTTCTGATGAGCCAATTGGTTATGCATATGACCCCATCCTTCGAAGATGGCATGGCATTGATATCCCCTGTATTGATACATCCAACTGGTTTAGTGCTACATCGAATGGGTTGATTTGCTTCATGGATAATGACAATCGAAGCAGTTTGTTTGTTTGCAATCCAATCAACAAAGATTTTAAGCGTGTTGAAGAGCCACCCGGTCTGAAATTCTCTGATTACAGCGCCCTTTCCATGTCGGTTGATGGCAGGTCTCACAATTACACCATTGCTGTTGTGAAATCTAAGCAAATGCCTGCTGATTTCATCCAGTGGGATCTCTCCATTCAAGTTTATGATTCTGAAGCAACAATCTGGAGTACTTATATTACGGAGGTGTTAACAGGGTGGAGAGGTGGTGATGAGAGTGTTATATGCAGTGGGGTTTTATATTTCTTGATTTACTCAACTCGTGTCAATGGGCCAGCGAACCGTCACGGCCTGATTATGTACAATCTCTCGAACCAATACTCCCCCGTGGTTCATTGATGCAGACTTTTATTCCTGTACCATGTTCTCTCACCTGTGGCCGCCTGATGAACCTCAAGGGTAAGCTTGTTATGGTAGGGGGAATTGGGAAGCATGATGGGTTCGACATAATTAAAGGAATTGGTGTATGGACTCTGAAGGGTAAGGAATGGGTAGAGGTATCTAAAATGCCTCATAAGTACTTTCAAGGTTTTGGAGAGTGTGATGATGTTTTTGCTAGCAGCGGCAGTGATGATATTATCTATGTTCATAGCTATGGTGCTCCAGCTCTTCTCATGTTTGATATGAAACACAGGCAGTGGAAGTGGTCACAGAAATGCCCTGTCACCAAGAGATTTCCTCTTCAGCTCTTCACTGGATTTTGCTTTGAGCCTCGGCTTGACGTCTCCCCTTGATTTCTCCGCGCTTGGTCGCTTTTGCTCTGAATTGGGTACCTTATTATTTGATCATTTACCAGAATTCCTTCCAATTTCATAGAAAAAGTTCTGCCTTATAAAGCTGTGTATGCAAAGGCAGCAATATATATCTCATCAAGAGATACAATGGAAGGATATACAAATGTGAGGGATTTTGTTCTCTGATTTTCTTTAAACACCCATTACCATTTCCATTTTCCACTAGTCAAGCTTGATGAACTTTTGCTTGGTATCACTTGTAGTCCATCAAATTTTAGAACATCTTTGTTTTAGTTGTTTCAACCTCTATATTACAATAGTTAAATTGCATTTCATTTAAAATTGTTTACATGTTGCCTTTTCTTTCCTTCCTTGTATTGGTGGTTCTCTGTCTTCACACCTTTGGTATACTATTCATCTCACTTTCACTAATTGGTATCTTTCAGAGACTTGTGTGTATACTACATGACTGTTTTTGGTTATTGATGGTTTGCTTTAAAGATGGGTGCAAAGATGCAATCTTGGTTATGGAAGGATTTTGGTTGGGCAATGTACATGTGTAACTTGTGTTATTGCCCATCCTATTTATCATTAAGCTTATTAGGGAGCAAAAAGGGTCTGCTAGACTTACTCTGAGGGATGGAAAGGACATGGGACAGTGTAGGGGATTAAATGCCCATTATAGGGGAGGGAAGGATAGGGAGTGGAGTGGAGTGGAGTGGTGGGCAGAAAAGAAGGAAAGGAAAAATCATATCCATAGAGAAGATTGTGTAAAAGAGTGCAGTGGGTGCAGGGAAAGTGGATCCTGAACTTGCCAAAAAAAAGAGGGGTGGATGCCAACTGGTGCTCTCATCACATCAACTTGTCCAAGTGATTGATTGTATTGCCCCCTTCCCACCCCACCCCCATCCACATCTTCAGAGGAGGTAATTAGGGTTTTTAGGCAAGCTGCTCAAAGAGACAAGAACAATAGGTCTAATGAATGAAAGGAAAACAAACAAACCTTAGAATAGGGTAAACTCAATCAATACTTTTGAAGTGCTAGTGATTGATAGACTCATCATAGACACTATGAACCTTTCTACCGAAAATAAGAGTAGAGATGACACTCACATGCTGGACACTTTCTCTAGCCACTAACCAATCACAAGAACTAGGCTGAGTAGATTTGTACTAAACACCATAGTAGAATGAGTTGTATTTTGTGTTTTCACATGTGCTCAAAATGAGTTCTTCCAATCAATTCTTAATGAATCAATGTAAATGTACATTGAATCATCTTCAAGTTAGCAAGATAGGATACCATTCATGAATTTTGTTATGAAATTATCTACATTGATAATATCTTCAAACTTCTACAATTCAAAGACTTGCTCGAGTGTACAATTATTATGTCACGTCAGTTTGAAACACAAACACGAAAATCTATCTAATTTCTTGAAGTCGCATCAGCGCATGTATCCAAGCATTTTTCATTTTTGTACAATGGGATGTCGAGCACATGTATCAATACAACAAGATGCAAGTAAATTGATAGCCCTAACATCACACACATAACAAGAGAAGAAAAACCCAATGTTGAAAAATAATGGATGGTGAAATGGCACCCTGTCATCACAAGAATGATCTTGTGACTTGTAAGGTCAGTTTCTTATTTTACTACTCTATAAGTCTTTTTCATCCTCTGGTTAATATAACTTAAATTTTACAGGTGTGTGATATTAATGATAGATTTCAAGATACAGTGATACAGTAAGTTAAGTAAGGGTTGTATAAGAGCTGTAAAGTTGCTTATTATTGAAGATTTGTCTCCTTCAAAAGTTTACAGTTCTTCTGTTGACGCCTAAATGTGTGTTCACTGAAATTGCAGAGTTTTTTTTTTTTTTTTTTGCAGGTTTGCTTTTGATGTGGTCACTACTTCCTTCGTTACACTTTTTTTTTTTCCTTTTTGAATTTATGGATTTTAGACAAATTGATCCAATACATCAGGGAGATCATCGTCATCAAAGCAATGCAAGCTTATCACATATCTTCGCCTAATCCAAACTCAAGAATGTCTGCTATCCATATCTTAGTGTACTGCATATGTAACTTGAATTTACAACCCAAAATGGGTCTGTGCCTCCGGTGAAAAGATATAAGAAAGATCAGCAAAAAAGAAATCCTTTCACAAAGGGAGCCATGTAATACCTCCTGATCAACTTGGGACGACTGAGTTGTAGTGTTCCCCAAGACCAAACGCATGCTTATGATATGACAACATGATACTCGGACTATTGGTGCCAATGCTGCTCTTATACTCCTTTCCCATTTCGACATCTAGAAAAGATCCTGAATATACAATGATATGCTTTCTCAGACAATGAGTTAAAGCACCCAATTCTAGCTGCCCTCCCCAAGCTGCAGTAGATTCTACTTCACTGCAGTAATTATCAAACACATCTGATGGTGAGTACAGTTCTATCTCCTTGTCTGATAGGAAGAATGGGAGAAAGTCAGATGCATGCTCCCTCATATAACAAGCCACCACCATTTTGGGAAGCTCCAGATAACTATAAGGAGAAGAATCACCTGAAGAAATCACCAATTGATTCTCAACAGCTCGATAAAGACTGTCCATCTGGCTTTATTTCATTAATTGTCAAACCAAGGGGTTCAAGTTTTTTTCTCCAACTTCTCATTTTCAATCATGCGATCACTAACCATGTTGTCTTGTTCTTCCTGTATCTTTTGCTCTCTAGCTGCTGCTTCTTGCTGAGCTCGTTTGTCCCGCCGCTTTGCACTCTTGCTAGGCTTTGACATTTACGCTTGACTTTTAACAGCAACTCCAGCTATTGCTTTTACCAAGGTCATCCTTCTCTTTGCCATCACCATTACTATAGCCTAATGAAGCAAGTTCATCTGCATGTTTTTTCTTTTAGTTTAGCTGACAGTTTAGATATTTCATCCTCAACCTGCTTCTTTTTGGCCTTCTGTTCAGCCTTGCTCCCTTTTGCAGCAGCTTTCTTTAAAGCCAGCTCTTTGCCCTGCAGCCGGAAAATCTCTTTCCTGCAAACAATAGTCGATGTAAGTCTCATTCATATATGAAACGAGATATTGCTATAATTCACGACCAGTCTTCCAAACAGAAATGAAAACACATGAAACGAGTTTAGATTTTGAAAACACAGGAAAGTTGATGCAAGCCAGAATCAAACTGAAATCTGTTTATGCATTTCTTTGGATGAAATAACTATAACATTTCAGCCGTCTTGGATTGAATCTCAGTTAATCAATTGTAGTAGATTCCCACTAGGTGCTTCAAAAAGAAAGACTGACACTCACCAAATAAAATCCAACAGCTACTGCAATTTCACTAGAATCACTCCAGAAAATAAGCTTTGGCAGTTGGCACCTTAAATGACCAACATACAAATCCTACGCAAATATCAATAAATTTTTGAAAACCCAACTTCAAATCAAAATTATAAAAACTATCCTATGTCACAACTCACAAGGACACTTTGTTAAAATAAATAAATAAATAACTGTGTCGGGGACTGTACACCCAACACTCAGACACGCATTGGGCACTTCATGCTTAGGTTCCCCTTCAGAAGTTTCAGAAGTTTCTGTGTAATTAAGATGGAGAAAGACCACAACCCATGAAAACTAGAAAGAAAACAGATATAAGCCCAAAAACCATCATAAAACTCAAGAGTACATAAAAACGCAGATCAGAGAAAGATGTCAAAAAACAAGCAAATACAATAAAGATGGAACGAACATATGCAGAGTAACAGTTATTTTGGTAATCACTAATCATATAGCATTTTGCAATTTGTGTTTTACTTTCCTGATTGGTACCATTGCAGTTGTTTAAAGACATGATGACAACAAGGGAATGTACCAGGAAATCAGGAATCATTCAAAGCCAAAGGGTGTTTTTACTGGATTTAATTTTACAAGAAAACTTTCACAAACCCAAACAAAGCTTTTTTCAGGTCGACTTTTCACTCTCATGGTGTGACATAGTTGTTAACTAGAGGAAAGATAACGCTACAAAGTTTGAAGAATATTCATAATTAGATTACAGAAAATGGGGTATTAAACTCAGGAGGATTCTGGGATTCAAATTACCCGCCACACAAAACAAAACCCACAGCAACCTCCATTGCCCTATTAACCATTAACCAAGATATATACACTAGCTCCCAATTGAATATGAAATTTTAGGAAGCAACCATTTTGCCACACCAGGACAAATGGAAATTAGACCTTGATCCCAGCTAAGACCTTTCATCCACCGAGTGTTTATAAAAAGAAGATACCAAATTAAATTTCAAATTTTCAACCATTGATATCATAAGTTGGCATCGCTAGTGAAAAAGCCTCAATCAAATTTTCAACCATTGCTTTCATAAGTTGACACCTTCCCCTTCATTAAGAGTTCGCCTAAGGTGGATATTCCACCCACCCTCCATTCCCTCATTTTGAAAGAACTCTTCAAAGACACCCAAAATGGCTGTGAAACCTATTATCTGGAAGATGTCGAGCTACATCACTCATAGTGTTCCCCCTCCTAAAGAAGTGCTCCACCCTTCAAGAAGCTACAAGAGACATTGGATCCTTGAAACTCAAAAGTAAAACATCATAAGCCACCCAATCCCAACATCCCATATTTAGCTTGGATAACTCTTTTCCATGAGCTACTCCACACCTTACAATATTTGCACATATCCCATTTTACTATAACCCAATAGTCCAATATTCATCTTCATAGAAGTCCTAGTGCCCAAGCCACACCTCGACAAGACACCCTCAATTGATGGAATTTTACTTGTACCTAGATGTAAAACCAAACACAAACTAAAGGAGTGTTTTTCTTTTCACTTTTGCATATGATTAGAGGTCTGAGTATTCAGAAAATTCAGACTAGAGGCTCTCAAATGGGTGTTTGGATGAATCCTTTGATTAGAGGCTTAACAGCTTATATTACCAATATGGCAATATGTTTTACTTCTAATAGTGCCCTCTGTTGTGCTAGGGGTGAGAAGAAGCGAAGCCCCCTGACACCCGACACCGCCCGGGTATGGGGTTTTTACGAACGGAACTCAACTTTTCAAATGCTTACAAAAGGCCTCGTTGCTTATTGAGACATATCTAATCACTTATATTGCTCACAAGATGTTGGTTACTACTCAATGAGGGATTATGTTGAGCCAACATCTCCAACAATCTCCACCTTGGCGAAACATATTGAGCCTACCCGGGCCCAGGGTAAGCTCTACCACAATATGCTATTCTGCACTTCTAACTGGGCAAGCCCAAAGCCGAACTATCGGCAACCATCGGCTTTAATACCACTTGTTACACGATATGCCTCCAGCAACGATATTGTCCCCAATTCAAACACCTGCCACCACCCGATTATGGGGTTTTTACGAACAAAGCTCAACTTTTCAAATGCTCCCAAAATGCCTTGTCGCTTATTGAGACATATCTAACCACTTATATTCCTCACAGGATGTTGGTCACTACTCGATGTGGGATTATGTTGAGCAACATCTCCAACACCCTCAACCTTAACCCTCACATTACCAATATGCTTAACTTCTCTATCTAAATCTCTCTGAAGCAAAATAATTTCAGACCTCCTACAAGGCTAAAACTAATAAAATCAAATGAACAGATATCCAACAACAAACCCATTAAACATAAAACCAAGCCCTCAAACAAACATCAGCATCCCTCATTGAAATCTCAAACTGCATGCATCCCAAACCAAATCTCAAACTCTAATAAAACATGGGTTTCTTCATAGATTTCGAACATTCCAACTGTACACTAGAAGGAACCTTAATCACAGACCTAGCTAGACAGATTACCAAAGTTGCAAAAAGATATTTTTCGTAAAATTAGAACAAAGGGGTCTCTTCAAATCGAAAACCCATCATGAAATTGACTGTGTTGAACTTATAAAGTTATAATCTCTTCATCACAATAAACCCAAAGCCATAGAATGAAAGAGAAAATACATTATTAGTGAAAAATATAATGAAAATTTTATGGACTTACCTGATAGTGCAGAGCAGTCAGAGTTTAGATTCAAGGTGCTTTGCAATGGCGATTCAACACAAAGGGAGTTGAAATAGAGAACCAACCTTGCTCTGTTCCTTCAAAAAAACAAGTCCCTTCAGGACAGAGGATGAAGAGAAAATAGAAGCTGAGGGGTATATATATCCAAGAATCCCCACTTTTATTAGCACCCAATACCTATGCTAGTATATATTATGCTAATATATATATTGATGGATTGTTTAAATTTTGTTGGCAAGTAAGTATTGTTTTCATTGAAATTATAGAGGCAGAGAGAGGATGATGATTGTATAGAGTACTGAGTTTATATGCACCTTTTGAGGTTTCGCTTCATGCTTCTAAAATTCAGTCAAGGGTTTATTCACTTGTAATGGGAGAGAGGTGTTATTGGAATAGGAGTGAAACAAGAGTGATATGGAGAAGGTGTGAGAATGGCAAATGAGAAAGAAGATTTTGAGAGAAAAAAAAGTTGACTATGGAAAAGAAGCGAGTGGGAAATAAAAGACTAGTTAAAGATTTTAATTGGATGGTGATGCACAATTAAGTTTCAACACATACACGTGTGTTTGGTTGCATGAAATTTTATATTATGAGAATTTATGAGAGAATTTCTATGTTAAATTATGTATCACTTCACAT
The DNA here is from genome assembly GCA_003290165.1 of Berberis thunbergii. Classification (NCBI taxonomy): domain Eukaryota; kingdom Viridiplantae; phylum Streptophyta; class Magnoliopsida; order Ranunculales; family Berberidaceae; genus Berberis; species Berberis thunbergii. Next base: position 168,803 of record QNQO01010360.1, on the reverse strand, counting down.
TTATTATTTGATTTTGTGATCAATGGTGGGAATGAAAGTCTCATAAACATGAAAATCACATGTCTTGGGGATTAAAGAATGAGATTCTCATGTTCATAAGAATTTCATTCCCACCATTGATCACAAAATCAAATGGTGGATGTGAAGTAATATATCAATTTAACCTAAAATATAGGAGCCCCCTCATGAATTCTCATGGCATAAAATTTTATGCAACTAAACACCCTCAATGTTAAAAGTAAAAACACCAAAAAAGGTGGGTTTTCCCTAGACTAAGTGCCCTGAGTAATTCTCTTAGATGAGCAAAAATATTCGTTGTATAAAAGTAGGTGAATAATTAAGATATGGGAGAAGGAATATGAGATAAGGGAATAAGAATATGGCAGTGCCTACTTTACACCATCAAAAATGTTGTCCCACACCACCACCCTTACTATTCCCTATTTTTTTTCTCTCACACCCCCACTGAATAAAAAAAAAATCTCCACTCAATCAAACTTTTTTTCCCGCCTATCTCCCTTTTTGTTCCTCTCCTCTGCTCTACTCATACTCTCGCCTCTAGGGCTGAACAAAAAACCGATCAAACTAATTAAATCGATCGAACTGAACCGTGATTCAGTTTAAATTCGGTTTGGATAGGTTTCAGTTTTAAAAAATTCAAAACCGAAATGGTCGGTTCGATTTTCGATTTTTATGTGATTTTAACCGACCAAACCGAACCGACCGAATATATATAATAAATAAAATATATTTTATATATAAATAATACAATATGTTTAAAATAGTCGGTCGGTTGGGTTTTATTTCGGTTTTGGTTCGAGTTTAGTCGGTTACGGTTTGCATAAATTAGAATCGGTTCGGTTTTCAGATCGATTTTGTTAATGGTCGGTTCGGTTTCGGTTTAAAAGTTTTAAAATGGACCTAAGTTGGTTCAGTTAACAGTTTAGATGAAAAACCAAACCGTCAATTCGATTTTTAGCCCTACTCGCCTCTCCCCCTATTTGTTCATCCATTATCTTTTCCATCAAGCATTCCACCCCCTCCTACGTCCCTCCCTATCCTTTCTTTTTCTCTTATATGCTCCTTGTGTTCTCTTAAAAAAAAAAAAAAAAATCCCATGAAATCAATCAGATTCGAATACATGCTCTCTTCATATAGAAAACCAGAAGTGAATGGCTTTGAAAGCTGCTCAATTGCAGCAGAAACAGTAGCTATAACCGAAACCTACAAATTGGAATTCTACTCAACACCTACTAAACCAAACATAAAAGATAAATAAATAGTAGAAATCAATCAAATTCAAAGTGTGTATGAAGCAATTGACGTTATTGTGAGTGATTTCAGTGAACACTAGAGGCATAAGGAGTGAGATGGACAACATCAGCTTGCACCCAGTCGCACAGGTCCTAGCAAATGAAAGACTCCCATTCGCATAGGTCCAGGTGAGATGGAGTCTTTTGTTTGCATTGTTCCAGGCAAAAGGTGAAAAATGTGTTGCCCAAAATGTAAATATAGCTCCTTCACATGCGAATGAGAGACTCCTACTCGCCTGGACCTAGGCGAGATGTAGATGATGATGACATGGTTTATGAATAGAATTGGCTTGATGGTGAAGTTGACCGGTGGAAGCCATGGATGCACTTGAATAAGTTGAGTTGAGTTAAAATGAAACAAAATTTGTAAATGCACACATCTCTTAAATGTAATGTTCATGAGGTTTTATCATAAAAAATATTAGGGCTCGTTTGGTTACTCGATGAAATGGGAGTGAGAATGAGAATGGTAATAGGAATGGTAATGGGAATGAAAATGGAAATGAGAATGGTAATGGGAATATGTATGTTTGGTATACTTTTAAAATGGTAAGGTGGTAATGTAAAATTTATTTTCAAAAATACCCTCACTTAATTAAAATGGAGGAGGGTGAGGAGGATAAAAATGGTCATTATTTAACTTTGACCATTACAATGGGAATGGTAATGGCCATTCATAGGGGGGAGGTAGGAATGACCATTACAACCAAATCTGTAATGGGAATGACCATTACGATGGCTTTATGTGATACCAAACGCAGGAATGCCTTTGACCCATTACATTGTAATGGTCAAACCATTACATTACGACGATCAATGGGCTAACCAAACACGCCCTTATGGTTCAGGAGCATACTTGTGGTGTTCATTGTACAGATGTTCGACTCCTCATATTAATATTGGCTCTGTTAAGGACTTGATTGTGGATGTTGTTAAGGATAAACTTTCAATTGCCCCAAGTGAGAGTTGTGATCATTTTCGTAGGGACTAAGGTATGATAGACTCATCCTAAAGCTCATAGAGCGAAGAATAATGCATTGAAAGAAATACAAAGAGATGAGGCACTCTCGTGTCATCTAAAAAACAATCACGAACTTAAAAAAATAAAAAAACCTTGAAGTTATGATTGCTCTATAAATTTATTTTCTAGGGATGGCAATGGACAATTTCACTTCATATCATAATTACTTCGTTTCACATTCGGATTGTGTATCATTTAGACAAGAGTTTGTCTAGGCAACTAGATTTTAAAGTCATTTTTTGGTCATTTTCGTGGGGACTAAGGTACGATTTTGACTTATCCTAAAGCTTATAGAGTAAAAAAGAATGCATTGAAAGAAATACAAGGAGATGAGGCACTCCCGTGTCATCTAAAAAACAATCATGAACTTAAAAAAAATGCCTTGAAGTTATGGTTGCTCTATAATTTTTTTTTTCCTTAGGGATGGCGATGGACAATTTCACTTCATATCATAATTACTTCGTCTCACATTTGGATTGTGTATCATTTAGACAACACCAATTTTAGGCAACAAGGTTTTATAGCCATTTTTTAGTCAAGTTTTAAGTTTTTTTACACTTCTACATTTTTTATAAATAATGTTTGTGATTGTATTTAAAAAAGAATGGGTCAAAATGTAAAAACACCGAAGCATAACAAAAAAATGGCTTTAACCTAAACAAACTCTTTGGACAAACCTAAGCCCAACACATGTCAGGTTTCTCAAACCTAAACACGACGTTGGAAATAACTAGGTTATATATTTGGTACGACATGGTTTGACATTAGCTAAATGAGCTAATATGGTGTCAAATTCACTATTGATCAAATCTAAGTATTGGGTCAGGGGTCATTGACATGAACAAACAAATTGGTTACAAGTCATCCTTATTAACATAATGATCACATAGTTGAACATAGTTTATTAATTATTAGTAGGTCGTGTCGTACCAACTTTATTAGCGACCAACATTGTACCAATCTTGAGCAAATAAAAGGAACACTTTGGATGCTCTAACGAACAAATATTGAATCACAAAACCATGATTATTTTTTTTTTCCTTCAAATACCATGATGGCACAAGGAACACTGTATCACACGTGCACAAACAACACTTTGATTACTGCAAGCTTTTTGTTCTAACTAGAACTAACCCAGATGGTCCACACCCTACTACTGACCCAGACATCTATCCACCACAAGTGCATTGTATACAGTCGGTGTACAGTCTTCCAAATGTCAATCCAAAACCCAAAAATCAACACTAATTATACCCAAAGAATCTCACTAATTAATAAACAACAAAAAACTATCATGTGATTTCATCCTCTTTGCTAGCTTTTCTACTAAAGAAACAAAAGGAAATTGTATCCAACAAGTAATTGTAGCCTTGTAGGACTGACAACTCAGAGTAGTAGTAGTAGTAGTAGGAGGGTGTGAAGTGAAAAGTGTAGAAGTGAAGAAGAAGAACAACAACCTATTTGAAATTGAACATGGAAAGAGAAGAAAAAGGTGAGAGGGTAGTTGTTGGAGGAGGAGCAGAAAAGGTTGAAATTTTGGGATTAAAGTTGAGACATAATGGAGGGGTGTTGTTGGTAGGGAAAAGAGGGGGTCCTTGTACTCCAGTGGCCACATGGAAACTCTCTCCTGATGATCAAGAGGAGACCTTTGATATTGGTAAAGCTCACCACCACCCCATTACTTTACCTTCTGCAAGAAAACTGTGTGCTAATCTCTGGGAGATTCAGCAACTCCATCAACAACAACAACAACAACAACCTTCAATTGGTAAAATGAGCAAAGGAGGTGCAAGGCATAGACAGTACAGAGGAAAGGGGATTCATGAGTTGCATACCCATTTTGCTGATCCTTCTATGACTCCCCCTCATCACGAGGTACTTTCAAGTTGAGATTTTTTTTTATTTTTTTTTATCTTCAATACAAGAAAAAATTTCATTTGTGGAGGTTTTGGAGTAATTAGATTAATGGGTATTCATTAATTTCTCTTACAAGAGGTTAATTTTTTTAGATAGATAGCTTTTTTTGGGTTTTCACTGGCTTGTCTTTTGTTCTTGTTGGTTTGTGTATTATGCCCATGTGTTCTTGTCATGAATCTTTAGTTACTAGGTTAATCTTTATTCTCTTGGTTTTGTTTCATCTTGAACTCCTTTGGTGGTTCTAGAATTATTGGCTACTTTCCCAATTTGGGTTCTTTGAGTTGGTCAATTCTGAGTGTTTGGTAAGTTTCTTTGTGGCATGGTTGCTATAAATATACATAGTTTTTTTTTCATTAATCATTATAATCTGAAGTTCCTTAAGTTTTCTAAATTCTGTCTATACAAATTGAGAGTGTATCTTGATTTGTTAGCTAGTTATTACTTGGTATAAAACATATGTATGAAGTGTCAGAAGCATAAATTTTAGATTCCATTTTAAGTTACTTGCCAACTACTTCTGATTTGATCCTAGCTGGTATGGTTCCATTGAGTTTAATGGTGGATATTGTATTTATGATTCCACATGGGTACTTGTATGTTTTGGTCCTAAGGTGTTGTTGAAGATATCCCATCTTATGCATTTTGATACCACTGGATTGTTGGAAAAGGCATCCAATTTGAGATGTGTATGGTCCTAAGGTGTTTTGCTCTACGTGAAGAAGCTGCCCATCAAGGACTCTTTGTTTCCAATTAATTCCTTTGTTAGTATAGTTGAGCAGGTCATCCTGGGACTTGGATGTAGATAGGTTAGTTCCCCTTGAGAGGATCTTGGAGTTTTCACCTTGCAATTCTGAGCTAAGTCTTGATAGACCGTTTCAGTACAATGGAAGTCCCAAAGTTGAAATGATCATTTTTTTCATCAGTTTCAATACCATTCATCAGAAATTAAGTAAACAACGTAAATGTGATAGAAAATAATCTATTTATTTCACGATTGATATTGTTTTACAGTTCTGGTTCTTATAAATTTTTTTTATGATGCTTGTTACTTGGTTTCTGTGTTCTTGTGTTTTGAGTGTTTCCCTACGCAACTACCTCATTGTTGGGCTGTGTTTATAGCATTCAGCCAATCTAAATCTGATTCCTTTCATTTGCACGACTAACATTTCTTATCTGTAATACCAGCCAGCAAGTGCAAGTAGTTTGCGGAGGCATGTTGCTGCGTCGCTCATGCAGCATCATCAATCTCTAAAACCGAATGTTCGTGCTCTACAACCTTTATCTCCTGCAAGTTATGGAAGTTCGATGGAGGTAAACACCCCATTTTACTTTTTCAAATTGTATTTTTCTTTACGCATACTAATAGGTTTAACAAAGAATAACTCTGTAATTGTTCTTAATTTTTTGATTAGATTTGAATTCTTCATCCAAAGTCAAACCTGATTTTACTTGGATTAGTTTGAAGCACATTTAACTGGCTTTGGGAATATTGAGAATTAACTTTGGATCACCAGTCAAACTGTAACTGGGTCCGCATAACATGCAACTGTATTAACACTCGTAAGTGTATTATGAGGAAGAATGCATGGATGCTAAAAAGGGTATTTTGGAGAAGAAATACTCTGAGGAACGTCGGGTCTGCAATTTTGAGTTGATACTGGGAGCTCCAGTGTTCCTTTAATAAATGAAACTTGGTCAATACCTATGTTTTAGAAAGTAAAAAATAATCAAGGAAACATGATGCCAATATCAAATAGCGGTGAACGGAAATTTTTTTCTTTCTGAGAATCATATTATGTGCAAATGGTGTACTTTATATTTGATTGCCAATCAAAATTTAAATTGTTTCATTGGGGAGGATAATGGACTACTAGGAGGCGTGGATAATCCACCCTTTGGACAAATGTTCTCAACGCAAATTCTAAAGTAAACTCACATTACTTTAGATTTGCATTTGAAATCAACCTAAATTATATTTTGTAGGAGAAATCTAATTTCATCGAAATACTCGTAATAATACATTGTATCTATTCTCTAGTAGCATCTTCTTCATGTTGGTATTTATATTGATTGCTAACATGAGCCAAGACTGAGATTATACTCATTTGACATTCTTAACATTGGTGCTTATGGTATTGACGCCTCCCTGTCAGTTGCCTTAAAACGAACCCATTCTTAGGTGTTTTTTTTTTTTAAACTATTTGACTCCATTTGCCATTTATATGTCATGGGAAAACTCACAAGTCAAGGGAAAACTCCCCTTCAATAATATCTGTCTGAACTTTTAAAAAATCTTGCAGGTGACAGCTTATAACCCACCGATCACTCCGACTAGCTCCTTGGATTTTAAGGAAAGGCACGGACAATCAAGCTATAACCTTAAAACTTCGACAGAGTTGCTGAAAGTTCTAAATAGGATATGGAGCCTGGAAGAACAACATACAGCCAATATATCATTAGTGAAAGCAATGAAGATGGAGCTAGATCATGCAGGGGCTCGAATTAAAGAATTGTTACGAGAGCAGCAAGCAGACCGCAATGAAATTGATGATCTAATGAAGCAAGTTGCAGGGGACAAGCTTGTTAGGAAGAGCAAGGAGCAGGAACGCATCAAAGCTGCAGTTCAGTCCGTGAGAGACGAGGTAGAAGATGAAAGGAAATTGAGAAAGAGGTCAGAGAGCCTGCACCGGAAGCTAGCTCGAGAACTTTCCGATGTAAAATCAGCCTTTGCCAAGTCTATGAAAGAGCTTGAAAGAGAGAGGAAAGCAAGAACTCTGCTGGAAGACCTGTGCGATGAATTCGCAAGGGAAATAGGTGATTATGAACAAGAAGTAAGGACACTGAGACACAAGTCAGAGAAAGATCATGGGAATAGGGATGATCATGATCGGCTGATAGTCCACATTTCTGAAGCTTGGCTTGATGAACGAATGCAGATGAAACATGCAGAAGCTCGATCAGATATAACCGTAAAGAACACAATAGTGGACAAGCTATGTTTGGAAATTGAAGCTTTCCTTCAAGCTAAACGGTCAGCTAGCTGTAAGAATAATGATTCCTCACTTGTGAAAGATGCTAAGAAAAATTTGCGTCGTCATTCTGTTGAGTCAGTTCACTTGCATGAAGCTAGTGCGCCCCAAGATGTGGGTGATGAAGAGGATTCTGCAGGGAGTGATTCTCATTGTTTTGAAATAAACAGGAATATGGGAGAAAAGACAAGTAATAACTCTAAACGACGAGAGGAAGAAGAAGATCATTTCGAAGAAACGAGGAAACCCAATCCTTTGAAGAAAAAACTTGGCACTGGTGATAGGATCAAGGGTCATAAGTCAAGCTCACAAATACAGTTGGAAGATCAAATGGCATGGGCCATGTCGTCTAATGGAAACAAGAGCCAACACGTGGAAGGGGAAGAAATAAACCCAGTTGAAATAAGCATTTCCCGTAAATCTGAACAATGCACGGGAACTGAAGAGGCTAGCAACAATAGGAAAGGAAAGAAGGATGGAATCCATGGATCAAACTCAAACCATATGATTGATAGCTTGATACGTAGTCGACTATTGTTGGCAGATGGTGGTGGGAGGGTTCACCCAGAAAATAATGGCGGAGAAGATTCATGTGTCCAATCTACATGGAGAGGCCATGCAAGTCCTGTGCAACAATGGGTGTCAAGATTCACAACCCCAGATGTCGAAATATCTGAATCTTCTACGAAATTTACACGAGGAACAAAGGAGAATACTTTGAAAGCAAAGTTGATCGAAGCTAGGTTAGAGGGTCAGCATTCTCGCATAAAATCTTCCAAGGGATTGTCTTAAGTCAACCCTCTTATCATGGTTCATGAATAGTTGCCACCAAGGTACTTTTCTCTAGCTTGAGGTGTTGTTTTAGTGTTGTGTTTTCTATTTGCTCTGTATATTCCTTTTATTTTGGGGGTTATCTGTACATGAGAAGTGTATTTAACGGCGTTACAGGGATTACACTGAAATCTTTCCTGGGAGAAAATTTTGGAATTTATGTCGGCTTCTTTCCACTTGTATATCTTCAACTAGTTAAGATACTGGTTGTCAACTAGTTTTATGCTTTTCAAATGTTCTATTGGCCTAAAAATTGTTTCATCGATGAATTACGCAAAACTTACAACAAAAGTGCATGATTGGCCTCATCTTCGAGTCTATCATTGTTTCTTGTAATTTGTGCTCGTGTATCCTAACAACTTAGTGGAATTCAGTGTAGTGCTCTGGGTGTTGTAACAGGTGACTGTGACAGTCTCGAGTTCACAAGGTACAATTTTTTACAGATGTGAATGCAAATTTAGAACATATATATATTTCTAACGGTATGAGATTAAGGATCTGCTTGGTACACTGTAACATAATGAATTTTACAAATTGATGCAAATCTATTAATTTGCATTGCATTGGTTTGTAATGCATTACTTTACAGATGCTTGTTAGTAATTAAAGAAAATCAAAACAATTTGGAAAATTGATTATGGTGATGGTGATTGCACGATGTGAGCAACGGTGGTGGTTGCAATGATGGTGGTTGTGGTGGTTAAGCTATGGTGTTTCAATGGATATCATGGTGGGGGAGGTAGTGGCAACAATCATGGTGGTGGTGGCGATGATTGTAGTGGCTATGGTGGTCGCATCGGTACCAGTAGTGATGGTTGAGGTAATTACATTATAGTGGTGGTGGTGGTTATGTTATGATAGTTGTTGTGGTGGCTACGATGGTTATGTTGGTATTAGTGAAGTTGGTGGTGGTTGTGGTATGCTATGGTAGTAGTGATCTCGGAGGTGGCAGTGGTGGTTGAGGAGGTGATTATGTTATGGTGGTAGTAGTGGCAGTATCGGTGACTATGGTGGTGGCAATGCCAGTTGTTGGAGTGTTTGTAAAGGAGTTGAGGAGACGGGGTTTTGCAAAGTAATGCAAGAAAGATTGTCCCGCAAAGTTTTGTATAATTTTTAATTAAGAGATGTGGAGGTTCCAAATTCAAATTCCAATAACAGTTTTTTGTAAAGATAATTTAAGTATACAAGTTTATGTAATCATTGTAAACTTTTGCATATGCATTTTTTTTACTGTATAACAAGCGAAACCTACATATCAATAGACTATATGTCAATAATCTTGACAATTTCACCAGGAGACGTTTTTATTGCTTTGGGTAAAATAGAATGAAAGAAAGATAAGAATCTGATTATAGTCTAATCAAGGATTGTGATTTTGTGTTTTGAGATAATTTTGGTCTCATGATTTAAAAAAATATTTTGGCGTGTAATTTTTTTTAAAAATTTTTAGAGGATACATAAATATATATAATGAATTTTGAGGATATATGAAATATGTGAAAATATTATATACAAGTAAATAAATATATTAAAACATATTAAATAAAACTTAAATATTAATAAATGAAATAAATGTGAAATCAATATATAATTAAAAAATTAGAGAGTTGTTTAAAAAATTAATATATAAGTAGAAGAAATGATAATTAGAAAATCAGGTCTTACATCTCCCTCCGTGTTATTCTAACACTTGGAAGAATCTTCAATCAGTCCGTACTCTTTATCCTCCATCTTCTACGTTTTCTCCTTCGAAATAGAGCTCAAATGAACTAAAATCAACCAAAATGTTGAAACACGATTGGAGGGCATTAATGGGAATGATTTTGATTGGAAAATGGCTGAGAACGCAAAATAGTAGTTTGCACGTCTTCCCTAGACAGGCTCATGTTTTTTTTTTCTTTTTCGGCGAGGAGTTGTTGTAGACAGAGTTTTATTCTTGTGGTGGCAGAAGGAGAAATTTTCAGGACCCTTTGGAGGGCAAAAAATGTGGATGAATCAGGTAAATTATGGGTGCACATAGCAACTCCCTTCCAATGGGCTTTTTCAGGCTTCTCTAAAAGCCCAATCCAACATGAACGACTGGTAGTCTCTGTTTTCGACTTTGAATTTTTAGGAGAAAATCAAACAAGAGAGAGAGAGAGAGAGATCAAATCCCCTTTCAATTCTTCTTCGTCTCTTCAATGGCAGCTTCATTTCGGTGGATTCTTCAACTCCACAAGGACGTTCCCAAAGCTGCTCGTTTTTACTCAGAAGGATTAGATTTCAGCGTGAATGTGTGCACTCTTCGATGGGCAGAACTCCAATCTGGCCCTCTCAAACTCGCTCTTATGCAATCCAACAGGTATCTCTCCCTTTTCATTTTTCAATTTTGATTGACAATTGCAGCCATTGGGTTTTGTTCCTCTCTTGATTTCTTCAATTGGGTTCCCCCCCTTTTTGATTTTCTTGTAGTCTTGTAGTCTTAGGCCTTTTTGTTTGTGCGTTTGCTCTATCTGTCTGAATGTTGATACGCATTTGATACCAAGTTTGATGAAGCTGTATTTTAGATGCCCATATTGGTATTTATTACTTGCAATGGAGTCGGATTTTGGCCTTTACATCCTAGTTAAGTAACTATCCTTCCACTCCTTGGACAGCTCGGGCTTTTGAGGAGTGTTGAGTATTGGTTGGATCTTAAACAATTTGATTGTGTTTAGGCAATGTGGATGATGGACCTTTTTGGTGAAAATTTATGTTCAACAGGCATATTCATGGCATGGGTACTGAGCAATGATTGGTTTGCTTACGTCTTTTGTGAATGAACTTGTGGTTTCTTCTATGCATCGTTTAGGGCCTTGAAGTTCTTGTTTTACACTTTCGCTTTGATTAATAAAAGAGATGATGGAGAATGGTGTGTTGCAGTAAGGTTGTCTATATGATTTATTCACAACAATCTAGCCAGAGTATGTGGCATATCCCGTAGAATTCTACAAAGTTGTGATACTGATACCTGCAATATAGTAAAATTATCCCACTACATGAACTTGTACTCACCTTTTCCTGTGTATCGGCTGAGTTTTTTTAGAGCCAATGTTATCCTGTTATCTTTGCTTTGAACTTCTGTGTGTCTAGCTAGCTAAATATGATAGCGCTTCTTGATCAAATTTGTGACCGAAGAAGGGTTGCTGGTTACCACGCTATTGTATTTTTAGGGAAGTTTCTTTGTTCATGGAAGTTAAGGTAGCATAAATCATTGTTTGTTGTGACGTTAGTCATTTAAGCGAAGTCGACAAAAAGTCGGAGTGTACTTGAATTGCGGGGTCAAATATTCCGTCAATTGGTTTAGGCAACGCATTCATAACACGACCCAAACAAGCCTCGCTTACTGGTACCTGGGCAATTCTTCCAGTTGCTTTTACATAACTTACCTCTTATATCATCAAACTGTCACCCATTAATACAACACCAATATTGTTCGAGTTCGCATTAAGAGCAATGTCTATAGTACCCTCTTCAAATTCTACTAATACGTTGACATTACCTCGTCAAGATTGTGAATATAAGCAATTCCATCGCTTACTTGAAGTACGGTGTGAGACCCTTGTGTGGGCGGACTTGAGGGGGAGGGTGAGGGTGAGGGTTGGAGCCCAATAGGCCCAACAGGCCCGTGGATCCCAAGAGGAGTTGGGCGAGCTACCAAGGGGAAACATAGTCCCACATCGCCTGGGTAGGGGAGGTTGATGATCTTTATATGTGCAGGGTCATCTCCTCATTGTACAGAGGCCTTTTAAAGCCGTGCGGGCCGGATGGTAGCCCAAAGCGGACAGTATCTGTACAGTGCGGGAGGCGGGTCGTCACAGTTTGGTATCAGAGCCTGACCCAGCCGGAAGTGTGCCACGTGGAGGTGGGCCCTCGGGCAACGTGGACGTTGTGCCTGTGTGGCCAACGAGGACGTTGGGCCTTAAGGGGGGTGGATTGTGAGACCCTTGTGTGGGCGGACTTGAGGGGGAGGGTGAGGGTGAGGGTTGGAGCCCAATAGGCCCAACAGGCCCGTGGATCCCAAGAGGAGTTGGGCGAGCTACCAAGGGGAAACATAGTCCCACATCGCCTGGGTAGGGGAGGTTGATGATCTTTATATGTGCAGGGTCATCTCCTCATTGTACAGAGGCCTTTTAAAGCCGTGCGGGCCGGATGGTAGCCCAAAGCGGACAGTATCTGTACAGTGCGGGAGGCGGGTCGTCACACTTTGAGACCCTTGTGTGGGCGGACTTGAGGGGGAGGGTGAGGGTGAGGGTTGGAGCCCAATAGGCCCAACAGGCCCGTGGATCCCAAGAGGAGTTGGGCGAGCTACCAAGGGGAAACATAGTCCCACATCGCCTGGGTAGGGGAGGTTGATGATCTTTATATGTGCAGGGTCATCTCCCCATTGTACAGAGGCCTTTTAAAGCCGTGCGGGCCGGATGGTAGCCCAAAGCGGACAGTATCTGTACAGTGCGGGAGGCGGGTCGTCACAGTTTGGTATCAGAGCCTGACCCAGCCGGAAGTGTGCCACATGGAGGTGGGCCCTCGGGCAACGTGGACGTTGTGCCTGTGTGGCCAACGAGGACGTTGGGCCTTAAGGGGGGTGGACTTTGAGACCCTTGTGTGGGCGGACTTGAGGGGGAGGGTGAGGGTGAGGGTTGGAGCCCAATAGGCCCAACAGGCCCGTGGATCCCAAGAGGAGTTGGGCGAGCTACCAAGGGGAAACATAGTCCCACATCGCCTGGGTAGGGGAGGTTGATGATCTTTATATGTGCAGGGTCATCTCCCCATTGTACAGAGGCCTTTTAAAGCCGTGCGGGCCGGATGGTAGCCCAAAGCGGACAGTATCTGTACAGTGCGGGAGGCGGGTCGTCACATACGGTGCCGATATTGGCAACCCTTCTATAGTATATTGCTCTATATGTTCGCGGAAATGTTACTATTTTCGTCGGCTCAAAGGGTTACCATGAGTCTTTTTAATTTTTTTCAAACATCCCAATATTAGCACTGATTGTTCATAAATATAACTCGTTGTTCAAAGAACTATTCAGAGTTCCTAGACATAAAATCTTAAATATATTGGGACTCGATTTCCATAACATAGGTACCCATTTTTTGGGTCACATTTTTGCCCAGTGAATGTTGAGACTCAATTTCTACTAAATTCTTCACATGAAGAATGGCTTTCTCTGTTTTCCTTCATTCCAACCTGTAGCGATTTGAAACCTCTTCACTAGCAATGGAAAGAGAGGGAAATACACAGCTGACTCTTTATAGAAATAATTTTTTGTGTTTCCTCATATCATTTGTTTAGAAAAATCTATGTAAACCATGCAAGCTATAAGGGTTTGAGTGACATAGCATTAACAGATTTGGATTCAGGTTCAACTTATTGAATCGGATCAAACAAGGAATTATTTGAATGATGTTGACATGTCTTTAGGAATGTTTGGATGGGATAAAGTTGATCAGCAACATAATTGTATGAGTTGGGAGTTTGGGATAGGAGTGGGTTGATTTTTTAATTTTTTTAATTTTTTTAATTTTTAATTTTTAATTTTTTATATTTAAATCTATTATTTTTTCTTTTAGAATGGGTCTGGTTGATCCCGAATTACAGCCTATTGGGGGATTTATTTATTTATTTTATCAATCATTCATTGAGAAGTGGGCGCTAGTATCTCTTTTCTAGGCACTTCCAGCATGTCATTGTACTTCTTTTATTCCATCAATGGAATTTTCACCATAAGAAGAAAAATAAAAATCTGCCATATCCTAAATTGCGGTTCATCTAATCATTTTCTTAGACTTCATCTAGTATGTGTTTTCATTGAATTTTATTGATTGAACTTAGCCTCTTAAATTTTCTTTTCAATAGGATAATGCTATTGAGCTTGTAGAGAAACAAATATGGATAACGGACACATAACGATTCAGGAGCGTTATAGATTATAACGAGATATAACATGATATGACGGTATATAACAAAATATTTTGTTAAATATATTATTAATACCCCCACAAAGTATTGATATATTACAGAGACAAAAAAGTAAATCATATTTATAACATTAAATTAAAAAATAGTAAAACATTAATTAAAAAACATATTCCCTTCGTATGAGAGTGAGATCGCAAAAGAGAGTGAGATCGACTCTTCGTCTTCTTTCCTTATTCTCTCGTTCTCTGTCAACCGGCGAGGTTTGGTTCTATGTCGATCGGCGATGGGGAGCTGTGATCCTTCTTATTCGATTGAAAATGAAATGAGTTTTTTTTATATATATTAGAACAAAAAGTTAAAACGATGATATTGAAAAAAAACGTTATCTCAATAACAGCCATATAACGGCATTATATCGGAGCCGTGATAATCTCATAACGTAACGGCTCATCCCCGTTAAGCGTTATATCGAAGTTAACATTGTTTTAACTGCACAATATAGAATCAGACTATTAAAGATGATTATGTACAACCTGATTCGTAAAAAAGTAATTTTTTCCTTAATAGGACCTCAAGTCCTTCATTTGCACTAATATGCGCTTTGCAGGTCGACCTACTAATCTTGGGCGCGACACAAGTTGGCCGATATACCGGCTAGCGCCCATTGTCAAAGACCATTAGCAAGCGTGTTGTCCTTAAACACTCAAAAGATTGTTTATCAAGATATGTAATTGCGGGCAAGGATTGTGATTTGTGAAATTATACAAAATTTCACCGAAATTTTCGTTTTTTTCGAAATTATGAAAAAAAATGGTGAAAGAAAAAATTACAAACATTTTTCTAGGGTTTTTCGAAAAATGTCGAGGTTTTTTTTTGTAAATTTCGGGGGCTTTGTAAAAATACAAAAACTAGCTACTTAAATTTACATTTTTTCGAAAATATTCGGGATTTTTTTCGTAAATTTCGAGTTTTTTTTCTTGTACTTATCATTTATTCCCCTAATTTCCTAATTATCACTTCTACTTATTTATTAATTTTTTAAACTACCTCTTGATTTTCTAATTATAGGTATTTTGGTTTCATTTAATATCTTTAATACATTTATTTACTTGCATATTATTTTTTTTACATATTTAATATACTCTCGAAATTCATTTTATATTTCATGTATCATCAAAATTTTTACGGTTTTTCTTGACACTGAAATATTTCTCAAAATATTTCTTAAAATCAAGAAATCGAAATTAACTCGAAAAACTAAATCACAATCCTTGATTGCGGGTACCTAAATAAGTATATTGAAGAACGGTGTCTAAACGGTCCGAAACTTTGACACTGTCTTTCTATTGGTAATTTGTAATTTTCCTGGAAATTTTAGCTCAAACGAGTTAATTTTTTTATATTTTATTTCTAGGAACCCAAAATGTAAAATTATGAAAGGGTGACCTGAAAGGTATGAATTAGGAGTCTGAGGGACTCCAAGCCCATTCCCCGTAAAACAGTTTGTTACTCTAGACTGAAAGAATTTTTCGCTTGATTGGTTGAGTTGAACATTTGTCTAATTTCTCATGGCAAAGGAAGAAACCTCACATTACTCCAAGCACTATTCAGTCATTCCAACACTCTCCCTTCTTGCAAACTATCATCTTTTGGTCGATGTATTTTGATTGTAGAGCAGGTTGGCTGAATTTTTTGTCGTCCATTTTTGCACATTGCAAATTCCTTTTTGATTGGTAGCTAAATGTTGCCTTTAGACTTTTCTCGTAAAATCCATTCAATGGGTAGTAGTAGGAGAATAATGGAGAGTTCTATAGGAGCCATTCAATAAGAGTTTACAAGGAGAATGCACATCAATGGCGCTCTGCATGTCCATGGCTGAATTTTTCCTTTAGGTTATGTTTGTCTTTTTGCATATGCTCCCTCTCGTGTAGATACTGCTGCTCAGAGAAAATTTTAATCTGTTTCCCATCATTTGGATAAGTATATGCTGAGACTAAAAATGGGAAATAACTGTATCGAGGTCTAATTTGTTCAAATAATGATGATCGTGTAGATACTGCTGCTCAGAGAAAATTTTAATCTGTTTCCCATCATTTGGATAAGTATATGCTGAGACTAAAAATGGGAAATAACTGTATCGAGGTCTAATTTGTTCAAATAATGATGATCATTTTCTTTAGAACTTCGTAATGAAACTTGTATTCTTTACCTGATGGAATAAAAACAGCTAACTCTGACTTCACAGTGACCAAGTTGTACAGAAGAGTTACTCTTCACTTCTGTCCTTCACTGTGCCGGACATTAATAGCAGCGTTACAAAGCTAATGGCATTAGGAGCTGAGTTGGATGGACCCATCAAGTATGAGATACATGGAAAGGTAATATTCAAAATGTCATTAATAATCATATGAAGATCCCTTACTCCATGTCTTCCTCAGGTCAGAGAATTAAATATACTAAAAAATCTTGATTGAGATTGTAGGTTGCAGCAGTGCGGTGTATTGACGGGCACATGCTTGGCCTCTATGAGCCTGCATGAGAGTACCAAAAGACTTGTGTGAAGACAAACAAAGTTGGCAACATCATTTGGTAGACTAGGTGAGATCAATCTCAGCATAACTAACTTATTTCAGAATGTGGGACACATGCGATACTTCTGCCTTCTTTGGGTTCCCTCGAATGATGGATACTGTCTGTTCATCCAAATTAATCACTGCTGTACACAAAGTGTAGAGTGTTGGACCTGTAAACTTTTCGGTCATTAGAGAAGCGTGTAACAGTCGAAGGTGATAGTACAAGATTTTGGGTTCCATTGACAATACATATTATCTGTTCACATTATAAGTATATGTGAAGTGCAAGAAAATCGCCTTATATGATAATACTTGATAGGTATCATGGAAATAAAATCAGTTTTTCACAGATCCGAAAGTGTAAGCTATAGTCTTTCTAGAGAATTTATGTGAGCTGTAATATTGCAAAGGTTTTATCTGTTAATATTGCAACGGTTTTATCTGTGGTTCTGGTTTTTCTCGGACTTAAGGCACTCGTAAATCTTCGTGTGCTTGCTGTGTGGTTATGGTTCCAGAATTTCTGGGTTTGATGTTTTGTATCAGGGGAGCCTATGAGGAACAACAGAGTATGCAAAAGATTAAGAAATAAAAAACAAGAAGTCAGAAGGTTCTGAATAGGGTTTTCTCTCATATTGTCAATTAGGTTTCTTGCTTTTCGTGGGATTGTTTCCTCTTACGGCTTGGGTTTTACCATCATTATATATAATTTACATTTTTTAGAAGGTTACAGTATTATAGGGCATGTAAGTATTCTCCGAAATGTGTTGCACAATATGTCTTCCTTGCAGAGAGCAGGTATTTTTGTAATACTTTAAGAGATGGTCTCAAAGGTATACCTCTCATGTAGATGGGATATTTCTCATCCGCGTTATCTCCAAGAAGCGATAGGAAATTAGTTGTAGATAGTTTTGATAACTGAGCTGCTCTTCTTTGCCTCGTTATAGAGTTCTCATCTTGTACCTTCACACAGGAGATCCACGGGTGTTACTTTAATTTCCATTCTATGCAAGTTTGTTCCCTCTTCTTAATCCATTTCCCTTCCTGCATGTTTTTTATTGCATACCTGCTTTTAACTTGAAGGTGGAAATACATGTTTGCACGGAAGAAAGGTGTCGTGCCTACTGCATGAATTGAAATTCTCTTTTTTGATGCAGTTTCCACATTCAAGATCTTGTGTGCCTTCAAGATCTTATGACCCACAGAAACTTCTTCAGAACGAACCCACTGATTACAAAAGAGCCAGTTAAATCAGAAATATTTGTCTATGCTTCAACCCCCCCAAAAAAAAAACAAGAAAAAGACTGTAGAAAGACTGTAAACCCATACACTTAAAGCGTCATCCAGGCTAGTTGCTTCAAGGAGGTCAAGAGATGAAATTCCTTCCAATATCACCAGCTACAATCTCTTTTTCAGATGGAGGTACAGAGTTAAGCATAAAAGCCTGCAGAAATGGTATGGTGCTTATCCTAATGTTAGTTAAGTCTGTATCTTGCATGCATATACAATTATTATCTTATTATCATTGTCAAACACAGTTCGAAACACCCATGCCCAAGATCTGTTTCGGAAATCTTTCCTACAAACCCAGTCATGCATTTGTTAAATTTGGTTCATGAAGGTGAAAACATAACTTTACTAGATTATTTGATGATTTCTGATTGTTATACAAGGTGCTTGTACTATTTATATTTGCTTTAAACTTTCGTATATAAAGTGTTTATTTAATAGTTCCAGAATTGATAGAAAGAGTCTGGTCAAGTTTAGAATTCTGATGTAATTATACAATTATGACGTCTCTGTAAGGATGCAAATTTAAGTTTTTTCAGCGCTTTTGAGGTTAAGAATCTAGCTGTATGACTATGATACTGTAATAATTTGAGTTTTAGGGAGCTTTTCTCAAGGTTCGGGGTAATTATCATTATTGAAGACTATTCTTCTACATTGTTAATTTCTAGGGATTTCTTCCTTTCAGACGGTCTTCCCTAGGTCAAATCCGTGTCAACTTCTTGTCACACTCATTTTACTCGGCGGGCTTATACTCAAAATTCGAGACCATGACTGTTGAATCCGAATGCACAGCTTGGAAGTTCCCCTGCATATGTATAAGCCGTAAAGGATATAGTCCATTTGGCAATTTTGCCTTGATCGGGTACCTGCAGAATGGACCCCCATCAATACTGATAAACTGACTAATGCGACATTAACATCCTCATTGTGTGCTGCAATGGCCATGGAATCACTGACAACAAGAACACTAGAACAGTCTGCCGAGGTCACAGTATCCAATGTCTTCTTCTCCGTCTTGGGCAGAAATGGGAGAATCTCCTTCCTGAAGTTCAGTAGTATTAACTGCACCCAGAAAAACTTGAAACCATTAGGAGTAACACATAAAGAAATGTCGGTGTGGGCATAGAATGTGATTACTTCAAAAACTGGCACACCGCTCCCTTATGCAGTCCCTAAGAGTTCATCCCGGTACCTTGGATGCGTCTTCTTGCTTGTCTCGGATAAGGCACTAATGAGCGCTTGTGACTGCGGGGATTGTGCAAAGGGGAGAGGAGCTGATTGTGAAGAATGAGGCCCGAGGTCAACCTGCTGTGTGTCAGGTTGAAGAATCTTTTGCAGATGAGGAAACCCAACTCATAGGCTTCTTTACAAGGCCTAATCTTAAAGTCAAAGGTGTGATGGCTTAGTGATTGAACAGTGGCGGATGGTATCACTAAGTCACAGGGTCACGACATTTGGTGTGGGATCAATCAAAAGTCCTGAGCCTAGTCGTCTCAGTGGACCAATCAAAAGTCTCCTCCTGTTTCTCGACTCTGATCCTAAAAGCAATTATAGCATCCATTTGTTTGTTTAACAATGCAGCCTCCTTCATCACGTCCTCCACTTAACCTTTATAGAAACCATTAACCTTATTGAACTCATCGTCAAGTCTCCTAAAGAAAACAATTTCAGACTCACCTCCTATATCAGATGACATTAAAAACTTAGTCTCGTAGTGACCACCACTATTTTCTTCAGATCCCTTCACAAATATCACTTGGTCTTCTACACGAGTAGAGCCTTTGCTACTGAAGCTTGGTGCACGCGGTTGTGTCAAACCACTAAAAGCTCGATAAAATGTGATCTTTCTCTCAAGGTCGCCTTTTTGGGCAGGCTCGATTGTTGCTTTCTCAAGGTCGCCTTTGCTACTGAGTAAGTTTTTCAGGTAGCTGTAGTCCATGTAGGCTTCTTGCCATTCTGGAACCGTTTGAGATGCATACTCTTTGCCAAACTTCATTATTCTACTTTCTGTCTTGTTTTCCCTTTTTCAATAATAAGCATGTAAACCCAGGTATCACACTTGGTATACCCTGGACAAAGACTTTCTAACACTAGCACCTTCTGTTTTTTCTCTCCAACTTCTGTTTGATTTCTGCAATGCAGACAGAAAAATAAACAAACTTTTGAATCCTATAAAATTTCCCGTCAGCAACTAGCCTAAAATTTCGAAGTTCCTACAAAATTTATTGGTGGTTTCACTATTTGCCTCAATGCGCTTATCTCTCATGCGTATCCTTTTTTTCTTTTTCTTAACTCCCATCTCTCATTGCAGAAACAATAATGTACTCCAGGATCTTAGAGACCAAGGGCCTCCGTATTTCTGCACATCAGAACAGCTTGATATGGAAGAACTTAGATATGGCAGAGGTTGGTTACAATCACCAATACTACTCTTCTTGTTTTGACAAAAGGCTATTGAACTGGAATGTTGAAAGGGAATGACAGGTGCTTTTACCTTCTGCTACAAATTTGGCTTGCTTGCACACGAAAGAATTTTGGTGAGGTTCAATGGCATATTTCGATTAGATTATCGGTACGTACTGATTCAGTGATGTTGCCATCCTTCCTAAAGCATTATTCCAAATTTTGCTACCTTGCGTGGATCAGAGTTGTGAGAATTATTTAACTTAGGGTTTGTTTGGTTGCATGAAATCTTATGTCATGAGAATCCATAAAGGGATCCATATACTTTAGACTAATTTGAAGTATCACTTAACATCCGCCGTTTGATTTTGTGAAATGGTGGGAATGAAAGTCCCCATGAACATGAGAATCACATGCTTTGGAGGACTGATGAATGTGATTCTCATATTCATGGGACTTTCATTTTCACCATTGTTCACAAAATAAAATAGTGGATGTGAAGTGATATATCAATTTAGCTTAAAATATAGGGACCTCTCATGGATTTTCATGACATAGAATTTCATGCAACCAAACACACCCCTAGATTCAAAGTTGCAGACTGTCGTAAAGTGGTGAGCCAAGTTGAAGCTCGCTCCTAGTTCTAATCCGTCTTTATAGGCATCACTCCAAACCAAGGTAGTTAAGGGCGTGTTTGGTTACCCCATTGACCGTCGTAATGTAATGATTGATCATTGTAATGTAATGGGTCAAAGACATTCCTGCGTTTGGTATCACATAAAACCATCGTAATGTTCATTTCCATTACAAATTTCGTTGTAATGACCATTCATACCTCCCACCCTATGAATGGCGATTACGATTCTCACTGTAATGGTCAAGATAAGCGTAATGACTTGTTTGCCCTCCTCACCCTCCTTGTAATAACCCCTAGTTATAATAATTGATGGTATTTCGGAAAATGCACAAGTCATTTCCATTCCATTCCTATCATAAATTCACATACCAAACAATGTCATACATTATTACCATTGCCATTCATAGGTATACCAAACATACACATTCCTATTACCATTACCATTCCCATTACCGCAATCATTCTTATTCTCATTCCCATTCCATCGAGTAACCAAACGAGGCCTTATGTATAATAACTAACCTGGAGTGTTTATCTAATAACAACCCTTTTTTTCTTTTTCTTTTTTGCGCTTTGGGGATATAGTCCCTCATTGAAACTTTAAATACGTGAAAAGTTAAAAAAAAATGGATATATATATATATATATATATAGTTGAAGTTCTTAGAAGTAAATTGTTACCATTGACACAATTGCAAAACACACTTGAATTGATTTAACAGTGTCATTTTTCTGTTCTTCTTTTTTCAAATACCAACAATAATACCACGGCACAACAAAGTTGTTTGTTTATTCTTCTTTCCAATGAGAAAACCTAACTATTATTGTGGGAATGTAAAGGTCAGTGGAATAAGCCAAGTATTTATATAAGTCTCTGCAGGAAGTTTAAAGATATGTTCAATGAAAGAAATCAACGTGAGTTTGAGTCTGTGATGAGTCCTTCACAATGTTCAGTCGGAGCTCTGTAATGGCCGCACATCTCCATCGATCCTCTTCTACATCACATTATTTACTTAAACAAAGTAGGTATTTTATTGTGATTCCACAACCATTCTTTATGTAAACTAATTGGATGTAACGAAAATACTAACCATAAATTGATTGAATAGATCAAATTTACAACAACAGAGTCATCACAGAGTTTTCAAAACATTCGTCATAAATATTTGTCTTTGTCATCTTCATCATAGTAAAAAGGGAGCGGTACTGACTTGAATGCACGATATTTACCTACATTATTCAAATGCTCGTTCTCCAACCTAATAATCAGTTCAGATTCAAACACTTGTTAATATACACACAGAGACATACACAAAACCTATATGGAATCAAATGTCTATTTTCTAAACCTACCTGAAGAAATTCCAAATGCCCCGACGAATGATTTCTAGGCTGGCAACAATAGCAATTAACGCTTGTTTATGCAGGAAAGAAACCTGAAAATTCAACACTGTTTGCAGCCAAGCAAATCTCAGCAGACAATTTAAGACCTGCATTATTCAGGTTGTGTCATTAGTGCCCAAAAGATTTGAGAAAACATTATTCTTCGATTAAGTTAGTTATTTTGAACTTACTATGGCGCCATAGTATACTTTCTTCTGGGAGATGAGTAGTTTGTCTCTCAACCAACGGTTCTTGGAGTGTCGTTGTAGAAGCCCCCAGTCAATAACTATGTCCCAGTATGTACTAACAATAGCTGCAATGGCCGAGGAAATTGATGCCATCAATCTCCATATAGCTGTATTATGCATACTGTAAGCAGTTCTCAGGCATACAGCAACAATCGTGGCAAAATATTTCAGTCCATTGTACCCCTGCATTGGGTCTTTTTCTTCACACAAGCGTCGAAGGCACTACATAAGAACAATTAAGTTATTGATCGAGTGCTAATATCAATGAGCAAGTTTAAGACAAAATTGACATTTGCAAATGTTAATACCTGAAGAAAGCGAATCCAGTATGGAATTGTAGCAATGATGAAATTGAAAGTGTTGTATACGCCATGACTATTGCATGTGTTCTGTCGGTGTTTAAAGTCTCCCCAACCATAGTAGCAGATGTAGAACTCGAGACTCCTAAGAGCTTGGACCTGACTAGTAAACTGGTCTGCCAGGAAAAAGTCTGGTAGAGTGACCTGCAGAAAGAAATTATGGAGAAAATGATTGAAAAACCATGCTACCATTTTGAGTAGAATAATTCACTTAATCCCTTACCTTGTAGAGAGGCGCACAAATACAGTGAAATAAACAACGGAGTAGAAAGAACCGACTTGAGCGATATACAATGTCGATCGGGCAAAATGTAATTGCAATTACGAGCTGCATATGTGGAGAGATTGCATGTTAATAATCCAGTTCAGTATAGACCGGAGAAGGAAAAACTATTACTGCCAAGTCTTATTGTCTTACACAAAGTAATCCTAGAGGAAGTAATTCTGTAACTGCCTCGTAAGCTTTAGTTTTCTCATCCATCTCCATGTCTAGGTTCGAGAGCACACTAGCCAGAGCAAGTGTTGCTAAACCTGTGCCAAGAAGGAAGACTTCTCTGTAGCCCAATTCAGTTCCTTGCTTGAACCCAAATATGAATGAAAAATTTACTCTGTAACGCCTCCAGTAAAATACATTTGCCCCATACATGAGGATATGCAGGACAACAAACCCAAATAAGCTGCAAAGAAGTCAGAATCCTTAGATCAGTTTGCATAAGGTCTGATTAGTAAAACTTTAGGATGAGTGAAGTATATATGGACATGCATTTACCTATAAAGTGGAAACATATTATCCATGTACTGGGTACTACCTTCCTTTTCTATGATCCGTCGAGCACGTATGATCAATATCAGAGCTACCAAGAGTGATGCTGTGCATCCAGATAAGAAGCCTAAAACATAACAACCAGCATGTATCGAATTACTTCTTTTTCTTCTTCTTCCAAAATTTCTGGTCAAATGTGTATGAAATTTCAAAATATAAGTTTAACTCTTACCCAAAGAATATGTTATTCTATGCCTTTCTCTCTTTGCTTTTGGTTTCAAGATGTTTATACCTTTACTTCTGTTTGCATTCGCAAAGTGTTTGATAAAGGTGGCTTCGACTCTCTCAATGAGCTTATTGACCTTTTAGAGAAAAAATAGAACCGATATAAAAACCATTTTAAGCAAAGAAATTGGTGTCAAACAAAGGGTTCCTTTGTTGTATTGTTGTATCTAGTTTATAAGAGGCGTGGAAGCTAAAATGTTTTCAAGATTAACAATAAAATGAGCAAATGTTTACCTCCTCAGAGCTGCCGAGGTAGGAGTTGTCAACCATTTTTAAGTATGGTCTTGACGCGTTTCTTGAAGTGATCTGCAGCATTATAAAAATCGTACCTCGTTTAGATATAATATAAATGAACTCATTGAGGGAACGACATGTATAAGTTGTTATAAATCAATGGATAAGTTTAGCAACCAGAGTCTATAACATAGATTGAATCAAAGATTTCAAGGATCTATTCACCTTGTCATACTTCTTCATGATCTTAGAAAATGCCAACAGATTTAAAAAGCTGTCGAAAGAGAAGACAATTATTAATTATATGAGTTTCAATCTGAACATTTATCAAAGAGCGATGTCCGTAGGGTCATACTGTCAATCAGTTACCTATAGCTTTTTAAAACTCGAAGCTTTTGATAGAACTCTGCGAATGCCCGCTTCAATTGTTCTTCAACTCTCCTTAAATCCTCTTCTCTGAAATTCAATTTATGATCTTTGTTCACTTTGAGTATCCCTTTTAAGGTTGATCGTGGAGTTTCAAGTGTATTGTTGAATTTCACCCGGTTAAGTACTTCCAAGGGAGCTGGTATAGTGTCCTTGACTTTTTTAAGTTTTTTTTCAGAAACGTTATTTGAGTTAATAGGTTGGATGTTACAAGCACTGTTATCATCACCTGAATCTTCTTCTGAGTTTCCTTCATTGCTCTGATCAACCTCTTCTATCACATCCATATGTACTGCCCTTCCTACAAATCGAAGTATTGTTGTTTCATCAATAATGGAAACCAACTGTAGTAATCAGTGAAAACAAAAATAAATATATTTGTTACATATCATCTATGTGAATAGTACTAGTAAATCATGAAACAACTAAAGCAGGGCAAAATGTTTAGCAGGGCAAAATGTTTAGCAGGGCTTATTAATTTCTTACCATAATCAGTGTTATAAAAATCGGTCGTTTAGGCGCTAGAAGGTAGAAAATCACCCAGATTAATGGTTTGGCGGGTTCTGGGCAGTCGGGTGGCCTAGGCAGTATGGGCGAATTTTTTTTTTTTAATAAGGCTGATTGTGTTCTTATTTTTATTTTTCTTTCCTCTTTTTTAAAAATAAACTATTTAATTGTTTTTTATTCAGTATATGTCTAATTGTAGCAAATGATGATAACTTAACGAAATTCTCAAAGGATCTGCCAGTACCAATTTTACTAATATAGATTTTTATCAAACATGACTAAGGTTATTCATGCAATTTGAAGAAAAATAAAAGTCCACAAATTCAATTTTATATAAAGTACCCATCATGACCAACTTCAGTCATTTGAGTTTTAATAAATTTTGTTCATGATTATTAATTTTTCATGTTTTTAAATTTTGCATATATATTTTGGAAAAGATCTTTAAAGAGGGGGAACAAAAATGTATTTTCGCCCCCTTCCCAGACATCAACCAGACTGAGGGACCCAAACCAGCTAAAATTACTCATTAATTAAATGGAGAGGGTCACCTAATTTTTTTAGGGAATTAAAAACAATGAAAGGTAAAGTGAAGTGCTGAATTGATCTATTTGAAATAATAAGCAGAGTGAGTTAAGCCTTTTCTGTTGTGTTTGTTTAGCGGTCCTATGCAAAGAGATGGTGATGGGTGGAAAGGTACATTAATTTGTGGACCCGGGGGGCTCCCGCGTACAAAGGGGGATCTTTTTGTGTGTGTGAAGTAGCCATGGAGTTTCCTATTTCAACGAGTAAGGCTACATGGCGAGGAAACCAGCGAGGGGAGTTAGGTGGATGGAGGGAAATCATTCACTTCTTTGGAATGTGTGCGGTGATTTTTTTTGCATGCATCTCGAGTCGCTCATTTCCTCGACATTTAGAATTTCCCTATTTCAACATATCTGACTAAAACAATTAACCATGAAGAATGTTCAAATTAACCTACCAGATGTGTGTACAGAATGAGAATGAAAATTTTGTTTCCTATGTAATTGTTTTCAATTGAGAAATTAATACTTATCAATGTGTTGCTTTATTCAATTTTGGAATTCTTATCACCCTATGTGGCTGGATCTTTTACTTTTCTTTCTAAGTTGTTGAGTTGATACAAAGGGATATTTTGTTTTCCAACTCAAAGAAAAAGTTGCAGTAAAGTTGTTGAATTTGAATAGACTTATGTTTTGTTGAAAAATATGCTAGGAAAATTGGAGCGATGAAGATCTAGATTGATGTGGTACCCGTAGTTTGAAGAAGACGATATAAATATCGTCGGGGATGCGAAGAGACGAAGGAGATGCGTTAAGAAGAAATTGTAATAATAACAAAGGGGTTTGAGAAATAAAATTATTTATTTGATTGCTTGGAAAAGATGTCCCTTACATGTTGATATCCCTCTCTATTTATACTACTCAAAGCTAAATAACCAACTTTAACAAGGAGTTGGAAAAGAAAGAAAAATTAGAAATCCTACGTACGGTCAAAGACCAAAAAAGAAAATCATACGGTTGATAAAATAAGAGTTTCTATTTTGTCGAACTTCCTAAAACGGTTGAGTTGATAAAATAGGAGTTCCTATTTTGTCGAACTTCCTAAAATTGTTGATGTGATAAAATAGGAGTTCCTATGTTGTCATATTTCCTAAAACTGGATTTCCTAAAACTGTTGATGTGATAAAATAGGAGTTCCTATTTTGTCATACTTCCTAAAACTGGATTTCCTAAAACTGTTGATGTCCTGCATCAGACTCCCCTTCTTTAGAAAAACTCGTCCTCGAGTTGTCATCACCTACCATGGCCTCAGGAATGTCATGAAACGTAAAAAAGTTTTGAACATTGAAGATGTTGGAGATATGCCATTCAGCAGGAAGATCAATGACATATGCATTGGCATTTATTTTCTTCAAAATCTGGAAAGGGCCATATTTCTTCATCTTTGTCTTGTTGTAAGTGCCCACGGGAAATCATTCTTTGCGAAGATGAATCATGACTAACTCACCTTCTTTGAATTCTTTAAAACGCCTATGTTTATCGGCATCTTCTTTGTACTTGGCATTAGACTCTGCAAGCTTTGATCTTACCTCATGATGGATTTGAGAAGCTTTGTCCACCATATTGTCTGCCTTGGCATGAGAATCCCGAAGCTTTGGAAGTACTATGAGATCAAGAACATGATGGGGCACCTTAGAATAGACAATTTCAAAAGGCGTCTTACCAGTAGAGCGATTCACTGAAGTATTGAAAGCAAATTCCATATGTGGAAGAAGATTATCCCATCGTTTTTCTTTGTCACCGATCTTTGCTCGAATCAAATTACCTAAAGAATGATTCACAACCTCTGTTTGTCCATCGGTTTGAGGATGACAAGTAGTGCTAAACTTTAATGTAGTCCCCAAACGCATCCAAAACGATTTCCAAAAGTAACTCAAAAATTTTGTATCTCTGTCAGAAGTTATTAACTTGGGAACACCATGTAAACGAACCACTTCTTTGAAAAACAAGTATGCGATATTGGAAGCATCTGTGGTCTTTTTACAAGCCACAAAATGTGCCATCTTGGAATAACGATCAACCACAACCATAATTGAATCATTACCTCTTTGAGTACGAGGTAAGCCTAACACAAAATCCATGCTAACATCAACCCAAGGTGCATCTGGAACTGGTAGTGGAGTATAGAGACCGATATTCTGAATAGTTCCTTTAGATCTTTGGCAAACCATACACCTTTGGACAAACCTTTGAACATCACGCTTCAAAGAAGGCCAAAAATATCTTTCTTTCATAAGTGCAATTGTTTTATCACGGCCAAAGTGTCCTCCAAGGCCTCCCCCATGTAATTCACGAATAAGATATAGACGTAAAGAACCGTGGGGAATGCAAAGACCATTACCTTTGAAAAGAAAACCATCTTGAATTAAGAAATCATCTGTACCATGCGAAAGAGAACGACATTTTTCCCACATAGTCTTGAAATCGTCATCTTCACCATAAAGATCCTTCAGATAATCAAAGGCCAAACTCTCATTCCGAATGGTCACAAGTAGATGAGCACGTCTACTCAAAGCATCAACAACTTGATTCAACTTGCCACTCTTATGCCGAACCGAAAAAGTATACTTGTTGATGGTCGATAACCAACAATCATGCATTCTGTTTACCTTGGCTGAAGTATTCAAGAATTTCAAAGCGTGATTGTCAGTGTTAACGATGAATTCTCGATGAACAAGATAAGTATGCCACTGTTTTAGAGCTTGCACAAGAGCAATTAATTCTAATTCATAAGTAGACCACTTCTTCCTAGCATCAGAATTTTTCTCACTATAATAAGCAACCGGATGACCCCCTTGAGATAAAATCGCACCAATACCGATAATCGAAGCGTCACAATCGATTTCAAATGGCTTATCAAAATCCGGCATAGCAAGAACTGGAGTACGACACAATTTTTCTTTAAGAGCATTGAAACTCTTATCCGCCTCTTCTGTCCATTCAAACTTTTCTCGTTTCAAACAATCGGTAAGACCGGCAGCAATTGAACTAAAATTCCGAACAAAACGCCTGTAAAAAGATGCCAACCCATGAAAACTTCGAACATCACGAATGCATTTAGGTGTAGGCCAATCGGCAATGGCATTCACCTTAGAATCATCCACTAAAATTCCGATGTCCGAGACAATATACCCTAAGAAGATGACTTTATTGGAGAAAAAGGTGCACTTCTTCAAATTCACAAAGAGAGCATTATCGGCAAGGACTTGGAACACCTTAGAAAGTTGTGAGAGATGTTCGTCTTCGCTGCGACTATAGATCAAGATATCATCAAAATACACAATAACAAATTTACCAAGGAAAGGTTGTAGAACCTGATACATGAGTCGCATAAAGGTACTAGGAGCATTAGATAATCCGAATGGCATAACAAGCCACTCATATAAGCCTTCCTTTGTTTTGAAAGTTGTCTTCCATTCATCCCCTTCACGAATACGGATTTGATGATATCCACTACGTAAATCAAGTTTAGTGAAAATTTTAGAACCAGGAAGCATATCGATCATGTCATCTATCCGTGGAATCGGAAATCGATACGGGATGGTAATTCTGTTCAAAGCGCGACAATCAATACACATTCTCCAGCCACCATCCTTCTTTTCGACCAAAAACGCTGGACTAGCACAAGGACTTTTGCTATATCGAATCAAACCTTTAGCCAACAAATCTTCTACCTGGCCTTGCAAAATATCATGTTCTTTCGGACTCAACCGGTAGTGTGCGTGATTTGGTAATGAAGCTCCCGGTATGAAATCGATTTGATGTTGAAGGTCACGTAAAGGAGGCAAAGTAGCAGGCAATTCATCTGGAAATAAAGCACCGAATTGATTTAATAAGGGTTGTACATGCGGAGGAACTTCTACTAGAGGTTTGTTGTCTTCATGAGAACTCAACATATGGACTGTATGTAATTGACGAGCAATAGTAGTCACCAAAGCACCCGTGTGTCCGTCACTATGCTCTTTCACAACCGAGGAAGACTTGGAAGGATGTAGAACCTTTCGTTTCCCATCCTTGTAAAAAGTGTAAGTATTCTCATAGCAATTGTGAACTGCACGAACATCATACTGCCAAGGGCGACCAAGAAGAAGATGTGTAGCACTCATGTTGATTACATCACAAAGCACCGTATCCTCAAAATTTGGAAAAGAGAATTTCACCATGCATTGATGAGTAATTTGCTGAGATGAAGAACTATTAACCCAACCAACTTGATAAGGACGAGGATGCGGTGTCACCGACAAATCTAACCCTTGCGCCACATTGGACGCAATGTAATTGTCAACACTTCCACTATCCATAATCATATCACACACCTTCCCTCCTATCAAACACTTCGACTGAA
Source organism: Berberis thunbergii (assembly GCA_003290165.1). Lineage (NCBI taxonomy): Eukaryota > Viridiplantae > Streptophyta > Magnoliopsida > Ranunculales > Berberidaceae > Berberis > Berberis thunbergii. The sequence continues at coordinate 138,717 of QNQO01010360.1, read as the reverse complement.
AGATACTATGGCGTTGTGAAAAGCACGGTTCGGTAAGTAACAAAGGATGTATCATACCCATAAAGTGATCACCATAAGCTTCGAAAACATCATCGGTGTCGTTACGTGCACTGTCATCTTCATACGGTCCTTCTTCGTCAACGTGAGGTTCATCGCTAATAAGGCCATTAAACCTGCGGCAGTCACTGGATGTATGACCGAATTGCTGACACTTGTTGCACTTATCTCCACGAAACTTCGAATACTCCCCTAGCGTATGTTGTTGTGGAACAGGTTGAGTTTTAGATGGAAATCGAACATTGGACTGTTTGTGTGGGTTAGGGGGAAAGAATGGGGTTGTGTTCTTGTCTTGAGGAGTGGGGAGTATAGGTGTATTTTGTTTGGGGAGAGGAGATTGGGATCGAGTAAAATTGGGACTTTCTTGTTGTGGAAAAGGAGAATTGTGAAATTCTGCATGAGAAGCAGAATTGGAATAATATGGATTATAAGATGATGGCCTTTGATAGGTGTTGGAGTAATTAGCATTGGATGATCGGTAATTGGTTGGGGTTCGAGTTGATTGTCGGAATGGTGGAGCTCTAGAAGAATGCGTGACCCTACGTTCGATAGTCAAAGCTTATTGAATAGCCTTAACCATTGTATAGACTGATTGTGTCATCCCATATTGAATTAACCGATTCAAACCTTCGGTAAATCGAGATACCAACTGCTCCTCTAATTCATGAAGTTGATTTCTAGCCACCAAATTGTAAAATTCTGAGACATAATCTTCAACCGAATTTGCTCCTTGCTGGCAATTCTGAAGTTTGACAAAAAGTTGTTTAAAATCCCATGGTAAAAACTTCTCGCGAATCAATTTCCTCATTCTCTCCCAAGTACGAATTGGTGGTTTACCACTTTTTGAACGATCTTCACATAACTTTTCCCACCAGGTGGCTGCTCCTCCCTTGAGCTTGTAAGCAACAAGTTTCACCTTAGAATGATCCGGAACTTCCATAAATTGGAAGAAAGCTTTGACCTCATAGAACCAATCCAATAACGCTTCAATTTTGAAATTTCCGGTGAAATTCGGAATATTCGCTTTTAACTTGTATTCCGGTAGAGCACCGTACCGACTCTGTCCTGATCTGAGACGTCTATCATCAGTCCATCGCTTTTCATGTTCATCCTCGATTGAATCATTATCTTCACTATCGATCTGAAAAACTGAAGTCTTCCTTTTCGGCAAGCCGATAAAACTTTCATGTTGATATTTGGTACCGAACTCCTTCATGATTTCTTTCGGAATATCGTTATTGTGCTCGAAAGAATTATTGTCATGTCGCCGGATGGAAGTTGCAGAATCGATTTTACCATCATCAGTTAACGGCGCTTTTCTTTCACGTTGATGAACATACACATTGTCTTCCATATTGAGAAGCTTCAGAAGCGATGCTAGCTGATTCTGAATACCATTGAGGTCGACTTGTAACGGTGCAATTTTGGTATCCATTGACACCGTCAAATCTTTCGAAAGTTTTGCAAGTTTTGCATCTATGGTTTCCATAGTGATTTCTTCCATTGTTGGTTGAGGTGGAGATGGGTGGATGGTTTTTTTTTTTTTTTTTTTGGAATGGTGTGTTGCGGAAGCGGAGAAAAATCGATTTCGAGGTGAGAACCTCAAAATTCACTGGCTCTGATACCAATTGATGTGGTACCCGTAGTTTGAAGAAGACGATATAAATATCGTCGGGGATGCGAAGAGACGAAGGAGATGCGTTAAGAAGAAATTGTAATAATAACAAAGGGGTTTGAGGAATAAAATTGTTTATTGAGTTTTGCTACACAGCCCGCTCGATCCCATGGCCTGTTTTCACAGCCTTGGGGGCAAAAATACAATGTTGCCCCCCTCTCTTTAAACATTTTTTTGAGAAGGTAGTTAAAAAGAGGGGCAAAATCATATTTTCGCCCCCCAAGGCTGTGAAAACAGGCCATGGGAGCGGGCTGGCTAGAATTGGGGTTGTTTATTTGATTGCTTGGAAAAGATGTCCCTTACATGTTGATATCCCTCTCTATTTATACTACTCAAAGCTAAATAACCAACTTTAACAAGGAGTCGGAAAAGAAAGAAAAATTAGAAATCCTACGTACGATCAAAGACCAAAAAAGAAAATCATACGGTTGATAAAATAGGAGTTTCTATTTTGTCGAACTTCCTAAAACGGTTGAGTTGATAAAATAGGAGTTCCTATTTTGTCGAACTTCCTAAAACTGTTGATGTGATAAAATAGAAGTTCCTATTTTGTCATACTTCCTAAAACTGGATTTCCTAAAATTGTTGATGTCCTGCATCATAGATACACATAGAAATTGTCAGGTGGAGGTGGTGGGGATAATGTTGGTAGTGGCGATGGTGGTGGTGGAGGGGGAGGCAAATAAATTGGTGGTGTGGGAGATGGTGGTGGGGCTGGAGGTGGCAATTGATAAACTGGTGGTGGTGGGATAGAAAAAATAGGTTAAAAACTGTGAATTTTTTTTTCAAATCCATAAATCTAAATCGTTCGTCAAATTCGACGGTCCAAATCTACGCGCAATAACTCCTCCTGCCCTTTGTGCGCAAGAACCCCCCGGGTCCTTAATTTGTTGCATATGATATGTAGTTACCGATGATTTCAATGGGATTGTCACTGCCAGGCGGCAGGGTTAAATAACATGTGATGTGATATTGGCATTGTCAGTCATAGACTTGGTTTGACGTGCCTTTTCATTCATTTTACACAAACCTATAATTAAGTTATTTTAATGAACATTCAATTTTTTCTCCAATCCAATGGTGCGGAGAGAGACTATTAACAGGTGTCTTCGAGGGAATGAGCGAGGAAACGAGTTAGGGAAATGAGGTGGCGAGGTGAAAGCTGTTTATTTTTTTTTGAGGTGTATGTGTTGACTTTTCTCGCATGCATCTCAAGAGAAATGATCAGCTTTCACCTCGCCACCTCATTTCCGTCGCTCGTTTCCTCGCTCATTCCCTCGACATTTAGAATCTCTCCTTCAACAATTAGAATTTCCGAATGTTGTGATGTTCAACTGTTCAAGAGGGAAGAGATATTATAAATCTACTATCTCACCTTTTCTGGCTTTTTTGGGCTTGCGTTCTTGCTAGCTATAAGTTATATCATAATAATATATTAAATGGAAAAAAAAAAGAGACTAATTTGTACCTTGATGATCTGTAGCAACAACATTAAAGGTTGGGGAGTTGGCTAGAATTAACGTAGCAGCACCTACAGATGGTGTAGTAGATGACTCCGTCTTGTCAACCACAGATGAGGCAAAAGCAGAAGAAGAGAGATCAGATCTGAGCCTTGTCATCTCAACAGACCAATCAACACTTCCTTCTGGATTCTCAACTCTGATCCTAAAAGCAATCAAAGCATCCATTTGTTTATTCAACAAAGCAGCCTCCTTCATAACCTCCTCCACTTTACCTTTGTAGAACTTATCAACCTTGTTCAACTCATTATCAAGTCTCCTAAAGAACACAAGCTCATACTCACCACCTACATCAGATGACATTAAGAAAGTAGTCTCATAATGCCCACCTTCTTCAGCTGCAGAGCCTTCTTCACCATGTTTCACTAGTATCACTTGGTCTTCCAAGTCTGATAGATGGTGAGGATTATGAGGAGAGGTTTTGTGGTTGAAACTAGGGAGTTTTTGCGTTAAACCACTAAAAGCTCTATAAAATGTGATCTTTCTCTTTAGGCCTTTTGGGGTTTGGATGGTTGGCTTGGTTTTCTGTTTGAAATGTTGGAGTTCTTTGAGTAAGGATTTGAGGTGGTTGTAATCCATGTAGGCTTCATTCCATTCTGGGACTGTTTGGGATGCAAACTCTTTGCCAAACTTCATTGATTCGCGTGTGTGCGTGTGAAACAAAAAACATGAGATGAGATAAAATGTTGGTTTGTAGAGGTGGTAGATATGCTTAACTATTTATCATACGTGCAAGAAGAATAGATGGATGTGGAGACAGACACTTTCACATCTCTTTCTTCTTCCTTGAAAGTTTCAACATTGTAGTGAAAAAGAGAGCAAGTGAAATTGGTTGACAGAAGAAGCGCTAGTGGGCCTAGCAATATCATTGTCAAGATTGATTACTAGGTTATCCCTTTGACCATTGTAGTCAATTGCATTCATTTGTTTGGTGGCACAAAAAAAGCATCTTAATGGTCATTCTCATTACCAATTTGGTTGTAATGGCCATTCCTTCCTCCCACCCTATGAATGGTCATTACATTGGTCATTGTAATGGTCAACAAAGCAAAATGACTTCACTTGCCCTCAAAATGACTTCATTTACTGATGTGTTGAAGTTTTGATGCTTTGTAGTGAGGGCATATTCGTAAAGACATATTCCTACTCCCATTACATTCATAGGTAAACCAAACACATCTATTACATTTCCATTACCACTCTCATTACATTTTCATTACCACTCCCATTACAACGTGAAACCAAACAATAAGATTTTTCAAAAAGGAATTGATTGGCGCCTAGCAATATCATTGTCAAGATTGATTACTATAAGATTTTTCAAAAAGGAATTGGTTGGTTGAGAGAAGAAGGCTAGTGGCCTTAGCAATATCATTGTCAAGATTGATTACTATAAGATTTTTCAAAAAAGATTTTTTCAAGGATTTTTTTTTTAGTTTGACAATCAATATTTATAGTTATTAGATTTGGTTTTTGTTTTAAAAATTATTTGATTATAATCTTCGTTTTACGACGGAACTGTTAAATCTACGTCATTGACGATTTATAAATATTTTTTGAACCCTTTTGCCCTTAAGTGGTGTGGGGATGTGTTTAGAAACCCCAAAATTCAAGTTTTTTCTTCTTTCTCATAAACCCTCTCTCCCTATCTCTATGTAAACTCTACTCTCACCATGAGATCTTCTTCCTCACAAGCCCTCTTTCACTCTCACTATGGAAACTACTCATGGGGAAGCGAGACTATGACCCAAAATATTAGAATCTTTGATGTGGTCTACAATGCTTCCAACAATGAACAATGAACTTGTGGAAAGTCGAAATGTGTGATTAATGTGAAGATGATATGGATTATTGAAGATCGAGCTATAAACATCTCCAATCTTTTTAAGTTCTATTTTTTCATCACTTCAAAAAAATTCTTCATCATGCAAGTGCACCATCTCTTCTAAACAAAAATAAACAATAAAAGTAACTATGGCATCATGGCAATGGCGGAGCCACATGCAAGACATGGGGCAGTTACCCCCCTCAAATTTTTGAAGTTCTGATTTAGTATAGTGAATTGTTAGTAATTGTGGTATATTTAACTAATTGCCCCTCTAGAAATTTTTTATTTTTTCTTGCCCCCCCCCCCTCCTACAAGAAAACAGTAATTTTGCGACGGTGGCCAAAGGTATTTAGCGACGGTCAAAACCGTCGCTAAATAATACAGCGACGCTTGGCCAACCGCCGCTAATAAAGGAGTCACTAGGTCATTCAGCGACGGTTTTATGCAACTGCTGGCATAACCGTCGCTAAATATTATATAGTGACGGTTTAATGTAGCGATGTTTATAACCGTCGGTAAATACAATATAACGACGGTTATAAACCGTCGACAAAATTCGATGAACAATCCAACTTTTTGCCTTTTAGCGACGATTTGCAACCGCCGCTAAATTCCCTTTGATAATTCAAATTTTTTTATCATATAAAAATCACATTTTTCAACCTGTAGTGTTTTCTTTTCATCGGGTGCAGATAATCTATCCAACATATGCACTACAACTTTTAGACTCAAATATAAACAACGACACTAAACTAAACTCATATGATACCATCATCATACATTAAGGGGAACTTTAATTTCATTTCAAAATCAATATTATACATGGTCCAGAAGAAAAATACAAATTAAAATTGTTACAAATTGTCAATGCTTACATCTAACAACCAAAACCGAAGTTGTACAATGGTTGTCTCAGGGGCGTTGTCTACAGGGCCTCACCGACCTTCCTTAGGATGTTCTTCATCAAACTGATCAACACCAAATGTTGCTATGTTTGGTTGGTACCCTCCATTTCCCAGAGCAACCATACAAGTAGAAAGATAGAACAACCCCTATTTCAACTGTTGTATGCCGGCGGCATGGCACTTCTTCATTTCCACAGCCATTAGGTTTGACTAAGAACATGTAAGACGGTAAGGATAATGATGCCAAACCCACCCTGTCATCATCAAATGAATTAATGGAAAACTGATCAATAAATATTACAAGATGATGATGGTGAAATATAAGATATGATCATCCCAAACCATTAAAATTTACATATTCTTTGTTGATGGACCATGCATAATAATGTCATTTTGATGATGATGCACATGCACAGGTGGTCCTCACAATTTCATTATATCGTTTTCATTAATCGTGAAGGAAGGGGCATTTTTTTGAGTTTGCAAGCTATTAACTTTCAGTCGAGCTGAATTTGAAATGGGAAAGGTTTCATTGGTTAATCATATTGTGGGGTTGTAATTGTTTGATTGATCGGGCAAACCTAACTCTTAACATTAATTGAAAAACATTATCATTCAAATAGGCAATCAAGAATGTTCATAAACACTTGGTTTGGTACAAAGTTTTCAATATTTTCTTCTTTAGAATCAATTCTATCCACTGAGCCAACTTAATGATCATCAGTACGTGCACATACATATATATATATACAATCTAGTTTCTACATATTATCACCACAAAACCTTACTTCATCCAACACTAGATCGATCATCTCTGGATTTGATCTGATCTAAGGTAGGTGATTGGAATTCATTAATCATCTAGGCACAAATTAGTACAAGATAAAACTATGGTTTAGTTTTCAACACAGACACATACATATACTGTTCTTGTTTACACACATACGTATAGATGTGAATAGGGAATGGAAGACAGTGGAGAGACAGGGAGACTTAACAATGACTTTACTTACGTGTTGTCTTTCCCTTCCTTCCTTTCCCTTAATTATAACAAGGACAAGTGATCTTACACCACACCAACACATCATCAATGATAGATGGGGTACATGAACCACCTCCCAAAGAAAGGAGGACTGGTCCAGCCAGCTAGGGAGGAGGGGTGACTGTGAGGGAGAGTACCTCCTCCTCCCTAGATGATGTATAGATGACGATGATGATATGCATATCAGATAAGCTTATCAGAGTGAGAGAGCTATTCTATACATCCACTATACATCCTACTTGCCAAGTGAGAATCCATAACGTCACCGCCTACATTTAAATTAGTTGAGGTTACACTCGGAGATTCACCGTTAGATTTTGTTAGATTTTGTGATCAACGGTGAAAATGAAAGTTAAGAATCACATATTTTGTAGTAAGGAATGAGATTACTGAGTTCAAGAGACTTTCATTTCCATCATTTATCTCATAATGTCCTGAAGGATGGACTGAAATCAGTTCAGCTGCAGAACCAAGTTATCGGGCAGCTATTGTAGCACCAGAAACAGGGGTTACTCCACCTGCAGTTTACAATACAGAGGTGGTCAGTGAGATGCAGGCTCAGAATCAGTTTCTCAGAGACTTGCAGGCTCTGAAACAGAACTTTCCTACTGAGCAGGAGCTACTACCGCCAATGGAGTTGATCTGATTAGTAATCAAGCACCAGCTTCATCTCACCGTCTCTTCTTTCAATGTCGCCTCCCAACTCCCTCTCCTTCAATGCCTAAAAGCTCTGATACCATGACAAATAACAGTGAGAATGATGCTCTATCTTTTCATTGATCTATGTAGTTTATATACAAGCTATTCTGCCAATATAGGCAACTCCTAATCACCGTAACAATCTGCTAACTTCCTTATACAAAGCAATCATCCTAATGTACACTATTACATAATCAAGACCATATTCAATAGCATAATCATAGCACAATAATCATGAAAATATTCTCAATTCAATAGCATAATCATGAGAATATTCTCAATAATATCAGCACAGGGTTCCTGTAAAACATGAACTCCCTCTCGTCATTTTTCTTCAATGTTACGAAAGCCAATGCAGTCCTTGCATCCTTGTCATAACATACTCCGTCAGCATTCACCCTGTTGCTCTTTAGTATGTTCACCAACATGTGGCCAAACTCATCATCTCCAAACTATACAAATCAGCGTAAAATTTTAGATTGGCTCTACCCATGTACAATGTTAACATTATTGTACTAGAACGCTTGATTATGCATAACAATTACACATGAAAATTTTCGACCAAACAAAAAATAATTATCAGAACAGGCACATAAATGAAGAAGGTTTTGGTCACCTGTCATCAATGTGCGCACGGTCCACTGTGATGGAGCAACACTCTGACTTACTGAGGTTAAGAGCTCCATAACCACTTGCTTAAGAGCTCTCTGTTCATGAGTTGGAAATGCCTAATTCCAAGACTCCAACATCCAAATAAACCAATTCCGAGTGTAATGCATGGAACCGTCTGAAACCTTCATTCTCACACCGAGAGAAGTCTCTGAGCACAACCAACTTGAACTTATGAAATTCTTTATAGTAGTTATTTACTATCTAGTAGATTCTACCCTAGATGTGTGCATCACATCTGCCACACCATATTCCATGTGGTAGTTTAATGGTTAAACAGGGTCACTTTTAGTTACAAAGAATCAAAATAAACAAGAATGTGACTTAACAATTGCGGTCAAGTGACCTTCAAGATTTGTTTCACTTATATAATGATGGAAGTTGACAGAACCCAAAAATGAAATGTAGTTGAAATAGGTACATATATATTTTGATAACTTCTATGATCATACTCTACACATTCTTATCCAGCATTTTAGAATTTGAGATTGACTTGACTCAAATGTCACTCAAAGTCAACAAAAAACTAGCAATATAAGCCTACTACAATGCAAAATGATTGAAAACAAGCTTTCAACCTTCAATTCATAGTCCTTGATTAATTGTCTTATAGGCTTATAGCTAAAGCATTCAATCACACACACAGTCAAGCCAAAATCCTTTATTTCTCACTTCATTTCTGTATCCTATTTCCAACTATTATTCGTTTGTAGGGAGACTTCTGTTGCCGCTTACAAATCTTTGTCTTCATCATAGTTGAATGGGAGTGGTACTGACTTCACTGCACGAAACTTCCCGACATTATTCAAGTGTTCGTTCTCCAACCTGATCAATCAATAGTCAAATTTTGTTTCATGATTTTTCTCTCTATCTTTAGGTGACACAAAAGAGCAGAATAACATTATTATAATTATTAAATGTACCTGAAAAAATTCCATATGCCTCGACGAATTATCTCTAGGCTAGCAAAAATTGAGACTATGGCTTCGCTGTGTAGAGAAAACACTGGAAAGTAGTTGAACACAGACACCAACCAAGCTAGTCTCAAAACAAAGTTCAATACCTGCATGTGAGTAATGGGTTTAGTGATAAATACAATGATTCATGATTAGGCATGTTTACTTAGAACTCACCATTACTATGAAGTATACACTTTTTTGTGGGAGAACAAGTTTGTCTCTCAACCAACGGTTTTTGGAATTTCTTTGTAGGAGCCCCCAGTCAAAAATGACATCCCAATAGATATTGTAGATTGTTGCAATAGTTGAGGTAACCCACGCCATTATGTACCAAAGATGGCCACTTTGCGTGGTATAACCTGCTCTCACGAGGACAGCTACAACTGTTGATAGGTGTTTTAGCCCATTGTATCCCTGTATTGAGTCTTTTTGTGTGTAAAAGGTGCGGAAGCACTGCAACACAACAAACTAGTTAATTGGTTATATCCACTTAAAAGAGAACTGAGATTTTATCACCGTTAGAACCATAGAGTAATTTCATTCATTGTGGTATTCAGATGTGTTGGAAATTTGGTTTTTTAAAAAGAAAAACAAATAAGTGTTTTCCTGGATTTGAACCCTAGACCTCTCCCCTGGTTTGATCTTTGTATCACAATCAATTGGATAGTCCCATATCAACTATATATCTCTTTGAGGAAGAGTATATAAGAAGATAGTTAGGACTTGGGTTTGGACCCCTTGGGGGTACCACTCTTTTATGAGGAGGGGAGAGATAGGCCCTCGCGCCCACCGCCGCCGTCCGTCCGGTCGGGCGGGTCGGATCATTTAGAAAGCAAAACATCTTTTTGCTGAAAATTTTATTTAAACGAAAAAATCATTTTCTAGAGAGGATTGAGTCCAAACGGTTTCTCAAAGACCAAGTCTTGGCTCCCATGATTTTTGGCGAAAAATCCGCTACCATGATTTGATATGGCTAATGTATCTAGTCCTTTTTTCGTTTGAATTATAAATGCCAATTTTCGGTTTTCTAGAGAAGTATAAAGAGAGGAATAAAAACAGAGCACAAAAAAAAACGAAAAACAGTGCTTGTCTTCATGTTTTGGTTTTGCTCCAGAGTGATTGCTTCTGATGATCTTTTTCCAGTTCTTGATTAAAGAAGAACAGAGCTTCTTCTATCAATCTCTTCTTCCAGTTCTTGAAACGAAAAAAACAGAGATAGAACAGAGCTTCCTCTACTGTCCAGTCTTCCTGATTTTCGTTGCCAAAATGAACAACGAAAAAAAATAAAACAGAGCTTCCTCTTGCTTCCTCTAAATCAGTTATTGCTGGGAGAGAGAGATCAGATTTTATACAAAGACAGTTCTTGTTTCTTCTTCTGAACAGTTTTCAAAAACAGAGTTTTGAACAGAGTGATTTTACTTGAATTAGTCTTGCTTCTTCCAGTTTTGTCAAACAGAGTTCTTGAGCTTATTCGAGATCAGAAACAGTGTTTATGCAAAATCAGAAACTGTTCCTGTGTTTTTTCAAAACAGTAGTGCATCCTGAACGTGTTTTGAAAACAGTGTTTCTGTTTTTGCCGATTTATGATTCCGAGCAAATGATGAGAGGGTGAATAGTATACCGTTCATATATTATGCGTATTTGAACGAGACAGAGAAGATTCTGGGCTGTTTTATCCTGGGGACGGCGAGGCTATGAAACTGCTAGCACAATCTTGGGCAGAGCCGCGAAACGTCTTAAAGAGAGCGACCTAGTCCGCGACTCAACCCAAGAAATACTGGTATTAATTATTTATTGGATTTCTTTACAGCGTTGAATCTTATACCGAAGTTACGACAAACAGGTATGAATTTACTTTATAAATTTATTTGTTTGTCAAAGGATGTATGATCACCTTAGTATGCTTATTTGTATTTTCTATTGCTCGTATGCTTAATGTTTGGATGGAAAGTATGCTATTTGTTTGCATATTGGAATTTACTTGAGTAGAACATCCTAAACATTATTCTAGCAAAATACTTAGAAATGTTTTACTATGACATTATAGGTGCTGATCACATAAATTGTCCCAACAATTTTAAGACGTTTGTTCTTTCTGCCATGATTACAAATACTAAATTTGCTAAACAAAGTTTGCATGTATTTGTAATACAAGAATGCACACATGTGATCACACGTACGATTTGAATTAATTGTTAAGAAGTGAATCATATATAGTTGGATATATATAGATTAGCGGTGAACAATTAATATACTGAACTCAATGCTTTTCGTTAGCATAAAATTTCTAAGTCAGGAACTTAGGCTTTCTTTAGAAATTGATCCAACTGTTGGTAACAAAAATATGTCTTTGATCTATATGCTTCATTTCCTACAAAGTAATGCATACTAGAAATGAAGTTGAGTTATGATACTGATTTAAGTTATGGATTATTCCTTGATTCAAAGGAATCCAAGGATAGGTTGACAAACATTACTTTGATATTAGTAGAAGTTGTGATCTATAAGCTAATTGACATACTGTTTTGTTATGCAAGGATGATTATGTGTATTTTGATTTTGACACTTATTCATGGTTAGAGAATAAGTTATATCCTCATGATTCTCATGTATTAGTTATACGCTCGTTGATTGGAAAAATCCTTCAATTGAGTTTGAGAATCTTTCCTTGTTATGTAACAAACATAAAAATGGAGTAGCAACCATGTTTATGAAAGCCATAAATGAGGATATGTATGTTTATATGAAAGCTTTGAAATATTGCTTTGGAAGAGACAAACAAAATACATGAATGAGACGCTTTCCTTGTTATGTATAAGTTGGACTATTCAAGAAAGTGTATGTTATTGCCATGTTGCTTCAATGTGTTTGTTGATTATGGATCCCATTTGCCTAAACAAAATTTGTTTCAAGGATTGAAATTTAGTTTTGTTTGCACTACGTTGCTTTTACGTATCCTTGGGTAATAGTGTTTTGTTGTGAAATTGGGATGGAAGCAAGTTTCTCCATTTATTTATTTTATAAATTGATTATGGTAGAAACTATGCAAGGACACAATCCATGGTAATATTTGAAAAGTTTGGAAAGTGGATTATATTTAAAGATCCACATGATTTGGAGTTTTACAACTACGTTTGCAATATCAGATATCTTTATCTATAATGGTGGTTTACCATGCTGTGTATTTTTAAAGATATTTTTATGGTGACTTTACAACCATATTGAAATCATATTAATTATGATTAACGTAGTTAGAGATTGACATACATATACACATGATGACATGTAAAATGTAGTCTATACTCTAAACCTTGGATGATTCAGTCTATTTTGGTGAGAACAATAATTGATCTATTGTGAATATTAGAATGCCTCTAATTATCAATATTATTGATGAAAAGAAAAACCTTGTGTTTAATGTTATAGTTGATGTTAAGCTGACATCAGGAGGCAATAAGGAATCATTTATTTACAGATTGACTTGTAGATTTTGTTCTTGATGTCAATACATAAATGATTTAGCTCAGACCGTAAGTTGATCAGACTTCCACATGAGGACATGTATTCTTATGGAAATGATAAGTTCTCATGATGATGTTGATGACAATATAGATCAATTGAAGCTATTGCTTGATTTTGTTGCGAAACTTTGTTATCTAAGTCGGCAACTAAATTCCCAGAGGCTGAACAAATATAGCTTGATGTTTACATCAAAATTTGAAAAATTCAAAAGCTGAATTTAAGATACGTGTTCTAATGAAATTCTTAGTTGATCCTTGAACTTAAAAGAAAAAATGAGAATAGCGAGATGAATAGAATGGATATTTTATTCGATATTCTCATTTTATGGGTCATTAAGAGTTGAATGCATGGTCATCTTCAGATAGCAAGAAGACCGTCATTTAATATGCATTCAAAAAGGTAGCTAAACCTATTTTTGACAATAGTTAGAAGGACCGATGTTCAAAAGTCCCTTAAAGGGAAGCTTACGTATATTTTTATACATGCTAAGAATAATTTTGTGGATTCTGATTTTTTGTGAAAAGATTTTTTGTGTCTCTCAAGGAATTTTTCATGAAAAGATAAATTGCATTTATAGTGGGGGTTATTTCGAGGAATAGTGGGGGTATATCCTCAAATAACGTGCCTATGATTAGAATGCATGAAACTGATAAAGTCATAAAATCTGAGCCTAGGAGAAGTAAACGGAAATGAACTTCTTGGCCTCGATTACTATGTATTATCAGTAAAGAAGGTTTTCCTTAGTTTTCAAGGAGCCTAATAGATACAATTGAAAAGGTCATGAGATACCTTAAGAGGTTTATGAACCTCGGATTATAGATGGTTTCCGCTGTCCTTGAAGGATATAGCGATGCTGATTGGAACATCCTTTCAGATGACTCCAAAGCCACCAGTGGCTATATTTTCAATATAGCTGGTGAAGCTGTTTCTTGGAAGTCACAGAAACAGACCATTTTTGGCACAGTCCATGATGGAGTCAGAGATTTGAGCATTAGCTACGGCTAGTGAAGAAGCAGGGTGGTTGAGTACCCTGCTAGCAGAGAACCCTTTATGGGAAAGACTGATTCCAGTTGTCTTGATCCAGTGCGATAGTACCGCGGCTATTGCGAGAAATACAGAACCGTTTTTATAACGGCAAGAAACGACAAATACGTCGTAAGCACAGTACGGTTAGAGAATTCTATGTACTGGTGTTGAGATATCGGATCAAGTACGAACTGAGGTGAACTCGGTTAATTCTTTGACGAAAGGATTAACTAGAGAAAAGGTTTTCAAAAACCTCGAAAGGAATGGGACTAAAGCCCTTAGATGGATGAGTCATTCATGATGGTAACCCAACCTATAGACTGGAGATCCCAAGAAATAGGTTCAACGGGTAATAACAAGTTATGAATGATATGATGTGAATCATGCTGACAAAATAACAATCTCATTCCTAGATTAAAGCATGAATTCCTGAAGCGATAGTAGGATGAGTTAAAAACTCTTAATGAAGTCTATACTCTATGTGGAGTGGAGTACCTAGCTACAGGAGTACTCTTGATAGACTCACCTAAGTGATTGTGGAAGTTTGGCCGCTTCCTATGGAATTTGTGGGCAAAATTCCTAGAGCCTTCACTTACTGGGATTTACGTGCATGGCCGTAAAGCACGGGCTTTTTAGACTTCACCCAGGAAAAGGTTGTGCGTGTAATGTCTGTTAGAGATAGAGTTCAAAACTACGAGTTACTCTAGTATATTCTAAAGCATTAACACTACGCAAGAGTTCAAGTCGAAAGACACTTTTGTTTATGCACAATCTTATATGTTACAGATTGCTCGATGAAAAATTGTTTTTTCAATCCAAGTGGGGATTGTAAAATTGTTTTAAAAAATCCAAGTGGGGGATTGTTGGAAATTTGGTTTTTTAAAAAGAAAAACAAATAAGTGTTTTCCTGGATTTGAACCCTAGACCTCTCCCCTGGTTTGATCTTTGTATCACAATCAATTGGATAGTCCCATATCAACTATATATCTCTTTGAGGAAGAGTATATAAGAAGATAGTTAGGACTTGGGTTTGGACCCCTTGGGGGTACCACTCTTTTATGAGGAGGGGAGAGATAGGCCCTCGCGCCCACCGCCGCCGCCGCCGTCCGTCCGGTCGGGCGGGTCGGATCATTTAGAAAGCAAAACATCTTTTTGCTGAAAATTTTATTTAAACGAAAAAATCATTTTCTAGAGAGGATTGAGTCCAAACGGTTTCTCAAAGACCAAGTCTTGGCTCCCATGATTTTTGGCGAAAAATCCGCTACCATGATTTGATATGGCTAATGTATCTAGTCCTTTTTTCGTTTGAATTATAAATGCCAATTTTCGGTTTTCTAGAGAAGTATAAAGAGAGGAATAAAAACAGAGCACAAAAAAAAACGAAAAACAGTGCTTGTCTTCATGTTTTGGTTTTGCTCCAGAGTGATTGCTTCTGATGATCTTTTTCCAGTTCTTGATTAAAGAAGAACAGAGCTTCTTCTATCAATCTCTTCTTCCAGTTCTTGAAACGAAAAAAACAGAGATAGAACAGAGCTTCCTCTACTGTCCAGTCTTCCTGATTTTCGTTGCCAAAATGAACAACGAAAAAAAATAAAACAGAGCTTCCTCTTGCTTCCTCTAAATCAGTTATTGCTGGGAGAGAGAGATCAGATTTTATACAAAGACAGTTCTTGTTTCTTCTTCTGAACAGTTTTCAAAAACAGAGTTTTGAACAGAGTGATTTTACTTGAATTAGTCTTGCTTCTTCCAGTTTTGTCAAACAGAGTTCTTGAGCTTATTCGAGATCAGAAACAGTGTTTATGCAAAATCAGAAACTGTTCCTGTGTTTTTTCAAAACAGTAGTGCATCCTGAACGTGTTTTGAAAACAGTGTTTCTGTTTTTGCCGATTTATGATTCCGAGCAAATGATGAGAGGGTGAATAGTATACCGTTCATATATTATGCGTATTTGAACGAGACAGAGAAGATTCTGGGCTGTTTTATCCTGGGGACGGCGAGGCTATGAAACTGCTAGCACAATCTTGGGCAGAGCCGCGAAACGTCTTAAAGAGAGCGACCTAGTCCGCGACTCAACCCAAGAAATACTGGTATTAATTATTTATTGGATTTCTTTACAGCGTTGAATCTTATACCGAAGTTACGACAAACAGGTATGAATTTACTTTATAAATTTATTTGTTTGTCAAAGGATGTATGATCACCTTAGTATGCTTATTTGTATTTTCTATTGCTCGTATGCTTAATGTTTGGATGGAAAGTATGCTATTTGTTTGCATATTGGAATTTACTTGAGTAGAACATCCTAAACATTATTCTAGCAAAATACTTAGAAATGTTTTACTATGACATTATAGGTGCTGATCACATAAATTGTCCCAACAAGATGTAAGGACTCTTAAAGTAAATTTATCCATTCAGGATAGATAAAATTCCCCAAAATGCCTGTTTGGGTAGTTTTATTTATTTCCTTTCAATGGATTAGATTAGAAGACATGATTATTTTCTTTTTGCCTTGTGATTTATCACACAGGTCTTTCTAAATATTTGTCCGTTTGATTGATATCTATTGCAGTATTTATTCATCTTGACAGACAAGATCTTCTTTGTCATATTAATCATGCAACCTACCTGAAACATGCGTGACCAATTCGGGATCATGCCCACAATGAAGTAGAAGGTCTTGTAGACATCATTACTTTTGCAAGTGTTTTGTCTGAGTTTGAAATCTCCCCAGCCATAGTAGCAGATAAAGAACTCAAGACTTCTAATGGCTTGGACCTGATCAGAACAATAATGGAGACTAGTTAGATACTTCATATCAAACTATGTTGGAAAATTATTGTTTGATCTATAAATATCATGTGAGACTGTCTGACCTGGCTAGTTAGTTGGTCTGCTAGGAAAAAATCGGCGATGGTAACCTGTGGAGGAAATATCAACTAAAAGATCAGGCTATTTATTCATAAATTTGTCTAACTTTTCTCCCAAATATATTATCATCTTGTACCTTGTAGAGAGGAGCGCATATACAACGAAATGCACATTTTAGTAGGAAGAACCGACTTGAGCGATATATTATGATGAATGGGCAAATGGTTATGATTAGTACAAGCTACAATAAAGAATAAACTTCATTAGTCTGCATATCCAAAGTTGTAGGAGACTATCAGTTGGATAAGTTGTAGTTTCGTACTGTAAGTAATCCTAGAGGAACTAGTTCAGTGAATGCTATGTAATCTTTGCTTCTTTCATCCATCTCCATATCCAAGTTAGCGAGCACACTGGCTAGTGTTAGTGTTGCAAGACCCGTGCTTAAAAGAAAGACTTCTCTGTACCCCAGCTCTGTTCCTTGCTTGAAACCAAATATAAATGTATAATTGACTCGGTAACGCCTCCAAAAGTAAATGTTGATGGCATACATGAGCATGTGTAGGGTAACAAATCCAAATAAGCTGAATCAAATAACCAATATATATATACATTAAATTGAGAACCAAGAAGTAAAAGCCTAATTCCAGGTTGCAGATCTGTTTAAAGCATCAGAATTTTTTCACTTTACCTATAAAGTGGAAACATATTTTGCATGTACTGATCAAATCTCTCCCTCCTCAAGAGTTTCCTAAACTGAATGATCAATATAAGTGAGACCAGGAGAGCAAGTGTACAACCAGTAAAGACACCTGAAATATAGAAAGGAATATTCATTCGCTTCCATTGATTGAAATTTTATGAAGGGTTTCCAACTTTTCTATAGGAATTAAAAAGTATGTTGATTCAAAATAGTGAATCTCCTTTATATCATGATAATCACAATGAATTTGTGTTATAATTCATACCTAGAGAGAAGCTTGTGACATGCCTTTCTTTCTTCACTTTTGATCTCAGAATGTTCATGCCTGCACTACGGTTTGAGTTTGCGAAGTGCTTAACAAATGTATCTTCTACCCTTGCAGTGAGCCGAGTGACCTTTGTGACACAAGCAGAACCAAAATAATGAAGTCGGTGAGCTAAAGCTTCTCTTCATATTTCACAAATAGCATAACTTTAGTTAACAAATTGTCATGCAAAATAGTGGTAGTTGAGACTGGCTTGCAACTTCTTGGAAGCATATTAAGATGGGGCGAAAATGCATCTGAAGGATGATGGGATCTTCATTCAAACAAGGTAAGGATTGAACCAGAAAATGTCATTGTTGCATCTAAAAATACTCAGATGAACCTTTTCTATTTTATTTACCAGAAAAGGAGTCACATAGACATTGAGAAAATCAATTGACTTTAATCTGTCCAAGTCAGAATTGACCTAACATTTACTTGAATTGGTCCTGGTCGCTTTGTGGTGTGTTTTAGGCATCAATTTTCTGTTGGTTTCTTAAGTTCTTTATTTCAATCACCTTACGAAAAATTTGTTATACGTACAGGACAACACATTATTGCTTCAACATTGCAACTAGACACTGTAAAGTCAACTTTGCAGTATTTTCTCAAAATTTATGGCATTACTGGACACTGAAAATGGGGATTTGCAGTGTATATTTGGTAACATTAAAGAAATGATATTGAACACATAGCAATGTTGTAGTACTTGACACTAGTAGTATACAATGCACACAAAAAAAATTTGTTTGCAGTGTTGCATGTCCCTGTCCCTTGTGGTATATATATACTATTTGTAATTTTTTCTGACCATTCTTGAACCTGTTGTTTGTAATTTTTTTTTTTGTACCATTCGTAAGCATATATATATATATATATATATATATATATTTTGTGTGTATAGAGCTCAGGGACTTGGTGTGTATTTCTGGTATGAGCTATCCTGTTTCCTATTAATTACTGATCAATTTTTATATCCATGCCTATTTGCAAGTTCAGATACCTAAATCATTTCTTGATGCAAGAGTGTTTCATTGTTAAATGAGCGCATCCTAAATGACAATGAAAAAAACTGCTTACATCATCGGAATTGCTGAGATAGGACTTGTCAACCATGTCCATGTAAGAAACTGATGCTTTTCTTGAAGTAGCCTGCATCGAATGGGATATCCATAAATGAAATAGATGAGCCTTATCCCCCACATTTTATAGGGTCATTTAAAGAACTAGTGCAATTTAAAGTAGACATTAGTAATAGAAATCTTACCTTGTCATATTTCTTCATAATCTTGGAGAATGCAAGTATGTTCAAAAAGCTGGTTCACCAATACATGAAAATAAAATGTAAGCTAAAAAAAGTCACCCAAAATTCAGTGACGTATACAAACATGCATTCATTGTGTTTTACCTGTAGTTCTTTAGCAGTCGAAGTTTCCGATAAAATTCGATAAATGCACTCTTCAGTTGTTCTTTAGATTTCCGTAGGCATTCTTTCCTGAAACTCAACTGTTTGTTTCTGTCCACATTGAGGATGCCTTTTAAAGTTGAGAGAGGAGTTCCGGTTGTGTTGTTCATCTTCACTTTGTCAAGAATTGCGAATGGAGATGATATTGTACTATTACTGGTAATACTGTTCATTGATCTAGGGGTGTCATTAGCTTCTGTATCTTCACCTGACTCATCTGAACGTTCTCCACTACTTTGTTCTACTTTTTCCTCTAGATCAGTAGGTACATCTGCAAAAAAAAAAAAATTTGGGCCATTAACTAAGGGTGTGTTTTGTTGCATGGAATCCATGGGTGGACTAGCAAAATTGAAGTTTCAATCATCATCAACATTTAGATTTGTTATCAACGATGGAAATGAAACTTCCACGGACTCCTTACTCCCCTTAAAGATAGTGATTCCAAGTCCATGGGAGTTCAATTTCCACCATCGATCAAGATGTTGATGATTGCAACTTCAAATTTGCCTTAATGGTAGGTGCTCCCTTTATGGATTCCATGCAACTAAACAAATCCTAAGTACTATTGTATTCATGCATTACTAGGTGAACGACCCAGCACTTTAGACATCATTAGATGATTGAGACATGGTTTGCTATGTATGTTCTCCAACAAATGATATTTATTTTACAAAGTAGTTATGTATGATAGTGCTTCACATTTTTACTATCTTAGCCTAGCTATTTCCTATCAGTTTAGATTGGTAGCATCTAATTACTACCATTTTAGTGGAAAAAAAAAAGAAGAGAGAAATGTTACCAGATTTTCTAGCACCATTGGGAGCAGAATCTGAGACCCTAGCAGCTGTGGCTGTGACATCAGAACGAAATTGCCTCATCTTAATGGACCAGTCAAAACTTCCATCCGGCTTCTCAACCCTGATCCTAAACATGACCAAAGCATCCATTTGCTTATTCAACAAAGCAGCCTCCTTCAACACCTCCTCCACTTTACCCTTATAGAAGCAATTAACTTTATCAAACTCTTCATCAAGTCTCCTAAAGAACACCACGTCACATTCTACTCCTGCATCGGACAAGAACTGGAACTCAGTTTCATAGCCACTATGACCCTCTGATTCCTTTGGTTTCACTAATATGACTTGGTCCTCAATGTCTCCTCCTCCTTCATTGTCATTGACAATGGTATTTTGTTCTTGTAGCAGACCACTATAAGGTGTGAAAGAAGGTGAAGTTAGGCATGTCGGAGTCTTATTTCCTAAATTGAAACTTTGTATTTCTTTAACTAGGGATTTGAGATAGTTGTAATCCATGTAAGCATCTTGCCATTCAGGCACCATTTGAGAAACAAACTCCTTACCAAATTTCATGATTGCAGCTGAAAGAACTTCGATGAAAATATGAAGAATATCTACTGAGAGAGGGAAAGATGTTTCATGGACAACACAAGAGTCAGTGAGGATATATAGTAAGTAGTTTTTATATAATAAGAAATAGATTAGAGTATTGAATAAAAGTTGTGATTTTAAACAGCGGTTGAAGCCTCTGTATATTTAGATTGTTAAGTTGCAACTTGTCTTCCATTAAATAGTTGGCACAACTTCTGATAAGTCGAGAAAAAAACCTGTTTCAAAAGCTTTTACCAAAAGAAAAGTGCTCTTTCTTCCTTGCATGCTTTGTGTTGCATTGCAGGATGGTTTAGAGGAAGGGATGTATGCAACTTTTTCTGATATTAGTGGTGGCATGTAAAGATTTTGAAACAGCTTTAAGCAAAAGTTTTTTTTTTCTTTGGGATCCTCATCGACACTATTGTAAGTAGGGTTGAACAAACCGACCAAACCAATCAAAACCAAATCGAATTAGTTTGGTTTGGTTTCGGTTTTAAAAAATTCAAAATAAAAGTGGTCGGTTCGGTTTTCGGTTTCTATGTGATTTTAATCGAAAAAACTGAACCGACTGAATATATATATAATAAATAATATATTTTATATAAAAATAATATAATATGTTTAAAATAGTCGTTCGATTTTAGTCAGTTCGACTCGGTGACGATTTGCATAAATTAAAATCGGATCGGTTTCAATTCTATTTTATTAATGGTCGGTTCAGTTTCGGTTTGAAAATTTTGACCAAAATCGTTTCGCTTCACGGTTTAGGTGAAAATCGAATCTTCAGTTCGGTTTCCAACCCTAATTGTAAGCAATATTAAAGGGGTGATTTGGTTAGTAATAAAGGGTACGCAATGGCCTAATGATTTGTTTATGAGTAGTGAGTGCTACGGAACAGTACGGACTTGTAGGTGAGGATGGACTTTCAGATGTTTATTAAACTTTGGAATCCTTCATCTAAACACAATATATATTTTTTACTTCTTCAAGTGGAGTTTATTTAAAAAAGAAATGATAAGGTCATGGACATTTCACATGGATGATAAGAGCATTGTGGGGCTTTCACATGGCTGATAAGGAAGGGCAGGCAGCTCGCGTTTTATTGAGAATCAAAATCAATTACGTTGACTATTCCTTACTCAACATGTTTAAAATTTAAATAAGCTAATTAGGCAGTGTTGGCTTTTGAGGGTGGTTGAGAGAATTAAGGGTCACTAAAGTCTCCCCAATCTTAGGGTGTGTTTGGTTGCATGGAATCTTATATCATGAAAATCGATGAGGCATTTATAGATAGATTATCTAAATAAGTGAATGGGTAAGTTACGTTTTTGTTGTCGTCTTTGTTCTGAGTTGAATAACCTGCAGGTAACCAAACCTCCCAAAGAGATGGATTAAAGTACAATCCCTTCTACTCATCTGTTAGGGAGGGATTGTGCTTATTTAACTATTCATAAATTTCATTTTGCTGACCTCCGCAGAAGACGGAGACGGACGGACCACTTATAGTTTATCTTATTATTATTTTTAAAACACATTTAATTTAAAATTTCCACGCTACAATTAATTTAGACCTTTGACAATATCTCTTCTCTTCCTTCGACATGGATTATTCATTATAAAGCGTATATCATGCCTTGGGAATCTATATCATACAATTAACCTTGATCTTGTTTAGATCATTGACTTAGCAGAACAATTTATGTTTACTTATATATTTTACTCGAGTGTCACATGCATCCAAGCATTCTTGTTTCCCTAATTTGAAGGAATTTGTTCCAAGTACGTACATCTAGTACAGTTTTATTTGAACTAGAACAATGCATACTTTCCTCACCTAACGAGATTCTTGATCTTGTATACGCTTCAAGGTCAAATGGTGGCAAAGATTTGACCATTCAAAGGTTACCAAAGAAGGCGTAACAGCTTTCTTCTCCAAAAAAGAGGTGTCTCCTACACCACCTGTTCCACAGTCGCAGCCAGGTCTTCCCTCAGAATCATCCTCCAATGTCAAACAGTTGAAGCAGCAGATTCTACAGACCATTGTTGCCAAACCAACCAGGGCTCAACTTATCGAGACTCTTTCCCAGATATGCTCTGATGAAGCTGATGAAGAAGAAGAAGATCAAACAGTTGATCTCAATGAAGATGACTGCTATGGAGTCATTGATCCTCGAGATTTGTGAATGGACCCATGTCCATTATTATCCAGGGCAGTATCTGCCACCTCCTCAATCAATCAAAATGCTTTCGGCCAAAGCCATCAAAGCATCTTTTCTTTTCATCCTGGTAGATTCTGATTCGATTAGTGTTACTCATCACTATGATGACACTAAGACTCGAATCACCTTCTCCAAGTGTCAAATTTTCAAAATTCTGACAGAAGCTGAATGGGGCCAACACCCTCGTTTTCATAAGAAGCTCTCACAGAGCTATGTTCCTCAGACCTACAGTTATTATGATTATAAGAATGCTTGGACCAGAGCATTTCTTATAAGTCCTCATCAATCGGGCCATTCATGGTTCTTCCTGTTCTGCAAAAAATTCCATGCCAAGGCTCTACCATTCTGGTTTCAACATCAATGGTGGCGCTCTTTCGGTCCAGTTATTGAGATTCTTCCTTCCCCTGTTAAAGAAGGATGGAATATCTTCAGAGACAAATATCAGCCTCCAGACCCTATTGATCAACAGGTTCTGTCAATCTGGTTTTTTATTCGTTTCAATCTTGCTTGGATTTTGTGTTGGGATTATGTCTGTTCCATTCCAGAATCAGCAACCCATCTTTCCAAAACCAAACCTGCATGGCTATAAGTACGTACATCTAGTACAGTTTTATTTGAACTAGAACAATGCATACTTTCCTCACCTAACGAGATTCTTGATCTTGTATCCATTCTAAAGGATAACTATTCATTGAACTATATCCGCTACATATTATGTGTTATGTCCTACTCATCTCTGTCTTCATTCTCATCATAGTTGAAAGGTAGTGGTACTGAGTTGAATGCATGATATTTCCCCGGCCGACATTGTTCAAGTGCTCATTCTCTAACCTGTTTAATCAATCATGCATTTTCATCAAAAGAACAACTCATGACTGTGAACTGTGAACATGTCAATGTGAAGTTAAATCATAAATCTGGGGAAGAGGAAAAATGAATTTACCTGAGGTAATTGAGACCAATACGGAATTGTAGCTACGATGAAGTAGAAAGTGTTGTAGACGTTACTACTTTGGCAAGTGTTCCGTCTTTATTTAAAATCTCCTCATCCATAGTAGCATATGTGGAACTCAAGACTCCGAATGGCTTGAATCTGAAACAAGAGAACAACAGAAACTTATTTCAGATAAATATTTTGACATGAATGCATATGCTATATCACATTGGTTTGAAATTTAGTGTCACACCTGGCTAGTTAGCTGGTCTGCCAAGAAAAAAATCCGGGAGTGCGACCTATGAAAAGATGAACTAAGTGATCAGTAATAACTCATCTAATGTCCGTCTGTGTATTAATTGTTTTGTAAAATTCTTTCACCTTGTAGAGAGGAGCGCACATGCAGTGAAAGACACATTTTAGTAGGAAGAAGCGACTTGAGTGATATTATGTTGAATGGGCAAAATGTTATCGCAACTATCACTACATCAAATTGACATTTTTGTAACAACCCTCAAAACAATATCACTTTTGAAGTGTAACAATTTACCTAACAAATTTACACATTTTCACAAATAAAATGATACAATAATAGTATCACCATGAAGAGTATGGTTATGAAAGTGATATTATTCATGGTGATCCAACTTATTGTATCATTTTTTTGTGTTACTGTTTTTTATTTTTTGACTAAATTTAGTTTTGATTTGAAATTGTTTAGTGGATTGTAACATCTCAAAAATGTTAATGTTTTGAGAGTTGTTACAAAAGTGTCAATTTGGTGTAGTGTATCAACTGCATAAAGAGAGAAATAAGACTTGAGATGCATGCTCATAAGTCGAAGGTGAATCAACCGAGTTTTAGTGTTTCACCGCAAATAGTCCTACTGGGACTAGTTCAGTAAGCGCTTTAGTCTTTCGTGTTTTTGTCCATCTCCATGTCAAAATTTGCTAGAATGCCAGCTAGTGCAAGTGTCGCAATACCAGTGCTTAGGAGGAAGACTTCCTTGTATCCTAATGCTGATCCTTGCTTGAAACCAAAGATGAACGGATAATTGACATGGTAGCACCTCCAATAGTATATATTTCCAGCGTACATTAGCAAGTGTAGGAAAATGAATCCGAACAAGCTATAAGGAAATGCAAGATGCCATTAAAGAGGGATACACATTAAAATGGGCTGGTTTTATCAAAATGTAGGTAGACGGGAGCGAATCAAAATTTGGAATAAGTTACCTATAGAGAGGAAACATGTTTTCCATATACTGCCCAAAGGCTTGCTTTTTAGGACTTTCCCAATGTGGATGATCGATATAAGAGCTACTAAGAGAGAGACGGTACAACCAGTAAAGAAACCTAAACATAAAACCAAATATGCGAAATTAGTAAATCCAACTTCGTTTTGGTTCAGGGATCCTAAATAAAATCCCTACTCAATTTTCAACAAAAAAAAAAACTTTGCTTTGGTTGCTTGGTTCTTGCATGAATCTAAGTTAGGCGAATACAAGAAAACTCACTCCTTTATCATATGAAGGACTGAGTTTTCCTTAAATTAGTGAATCTCATGATTTCACTTCTTACCCAAAAAAAATGTAATTTGATGCCTTTCTTTCTTCACTTTGGGTCTCAAGGTGTTCATGGCCTTACTATGGTTTGAACTAGAGAAGTGTTTGATAAATGTAGCTTCCACCCTCTCAATGAGTCTGGTAATCTTTGGAGTTCACAAGCAAAACCAGAACAGTTACGTTAATGAAGACAACTATACTTGTAAAACTAGTACAAATCAGATTATGATACCCTGATGAATTTCAGAACCTTACCTCATCTGAGCTACCAATGTAGGACTTATCGACCATGTTCAAGTAAGATCTTGATACATTTCTCAAAGCCTCCTACATCAATTGAAACAACATCACATACTATGAAGATCTTCATACATACATGTTAGGGTACCTGTGTCCGTAAACACATACGTAATAAAATTTCTAGGATTTGCAAAAGAGACATTGGGTTTTATAAGAAGGATCTTACCTTGTCATATTTCTTCATAACTTTGGAGATTGCCAGTAAGTTCCGAAAACAGTTGACACAGTGATGCATTAGCAGGAAAATAAAAGAAGGCAACATACAAAAGCAATACATAAAGGCAACCAACATTATAGTCATTTTTAATTACCTGTAATTTTTTATAAGCCAGAGTTTTAGATAAAACTCAATGAATGCAGGCTTTAGTTGTTATTCAACTTTCCTTAGATTTTGTTTCCCAAAATTCAATTCTTTATCTTTATCAACCTGGAGAATACATTTAATGGTTGAGCGTGGAGTTTCAATTGTGTTGTTAATCGTCACTCCATTCAAAATTTCAAAGGGAGTTAGTTTAGCTTCCTTGATGTTTGTCAGGTTTTCTTCAAAGGCACTACCATGGATCTCATATCCATTTTCATTTATCGTTTTTTTCCAAATCAGGTTCACTAGGATTTTCTTTGCTGCTCTCCATCTCTTCTAATATACTCGTATACATCTTTGCTATAAAGTAAGTACAAAAGTGTTAGATTCCATTGACGTTCTTGTGATATGATAAAAGTTTTAAGGTTGAGTTTATCGCAAAAGCAAAAAAAAAATTTAATTTTTTTTATTACCAAAAGTGAGAGGAGAAAGAAAGAGGAAAAGAGAATGGAAAACATTAATTCAACTAGGGGTGGGAATTTGGGGAAAACCAAAAGTGGTTACAACCAAGAGAGGTAACTCGCTCATCTATTGAAATCACCGACCAGCTATATCGTTTCTCCTCACCGACGCAATTCACCATCGCTGAAAAATAGGAACCACGCCTGCTCCGCTGATAAACATCGTCGACAACAAACTCCATCCTAAACTCGTCTAAGACAACACCCTCATCACTTTCTTTGGCAATGACAACATTTCTTGGCAATTATGATTCGTTTTCTAGTTCCAACTCCGATAACATGCCTCTTTTTGTTGACTGAGACATCTCCAGTGACAATGGTGCGAAAGAAGGGAGAAGGGATTTGGCGAAGAGTGGTGGTGATTGGTGAAGATAGTGGTGGCAGGAAAAGGGAAGGGGAACGGTTTCGGTGGCGGGGCGGTGATGGGCTGAGATCAAAGAAAGAGATGGGATACGGTGGAAATTTTGAAATATGGGCGAGGGAAAAATGGAAAACAAAAAGACATCTATATTGTTCATTCAAACCTGCTATCCTTATAGTAGTTTAGATTACATGGTTATATATATACTAGTGTGTCAGCCGTGCCTTCGGCATGACCGCACACTCTCCACAGTGTGTACCTGTGCCAACGTGTGTCATGCCTTTGACATGACACTCTCATTGGGTCGTGTTCTTTGTCACGCTTTCATATTTTTTTCTTTCTTAAGATTGAAAATCAATCGCATGAACAAAATTGAGTATATCACACTGATTATGATCCTTAATAGCATATGTACAATTATAGTAAATTGCAACTCACTACAAAAAATTTTAATTCAGCAACGGCTAAAAATCTTTGTTAATTGTCAAAAAATCGTCACTAGTATTTATTAGCAACGACTCAACAATCATCGCAATACTGTGGCTATTTTAATTGTCGCTATTTGAATTAGCAACGGAAAACTATCCCGTAGCTAATTTGCAACGGCTAAAAACCGTCGCTAACTCGAAAAATTCCGTCGCTAAAGCTGTTTAAAATTTCGGCTAAAACTGTCGCAAATTGAAAAATAGCGACGATTTTTGCTGTCGCTAAATTGCAAATCCAATTGACAAAACAGCCACAATATTTGCCGTGGCTATTTAGAAACGATTTTTGCCATCACTAAATTGCAAATCCAATTGACAAAACAGCCACGGTATTTGCCGTGGCTATTTAGGGGCAGTTTTGTTGCAAATCATATTGACAAATGAAAATTACAAATTACAAATGAAAATTCACTTTTTATAATGAAATTAGCTCTTAATGATTGTCCATTCTGAAAATTAATACAAACTACCGGAACTAAACTTAATTAATCAAAAACATGACAGGAGACTTAATTGATCAAATTTATAACAAAAATTACACTGAATCTCTAGAATATCATACAAAAATTACAAAGAATCCATACAAAAATAAAAATAAAAACCAAAAATAAATAAATTTATTCACTCTATAGAATATATGATCTGATCTCCGAGATCTGAGCTTGCAATAGGGAAAGGCGGCCGGGAGATCTTTGCTGCTGGGGTCTCCTCTGTGGGTTGAGAGAAAAATTTTGGTTGAGAGAAATTTTTTGGTTGAGTTGGCTGGTAGAGAAAATTTAAATTTATATAGAGAGAGGTAATTGAAGGGGATTGATTGTGTTGGTTTCACGCGGATCGGTGACGTAGTTTAGTTTAGTTCGTTGGATTGAGATAAAGTTTTTGGGTGTTATTGACGGTTGAGATGAGGTTTTATTTTTGTGTATAATTAAAAAAAAATCAATTAGCAACGGTTTTGAGCCGTTGCTAATAAAAAAAAATGTGTAAGCTTAGCGACGGTTTATTGCCGTAGCTAAATGTTTTTGTTTATAATTTTTTTTAAATATCAATTAGCGACGCATAAAAAAATATTTGTACGCTTAGCGACGGTTTATTGTCGTAGCTAAATGTTTTTGTTTATAATTTTTTTTAAATATCAATTAGCGAAACCGTCGCTAATAAAAAAATCTTTGTAAGCCTAGCGACGATTTTTGCCGTAGCTAAATGTTTTTGTTTATAATTTTTTTTAAATATCAATTAACGACGATTTTGGGTCGTCGCTAATAAAAAAATCTTTGTAAGCTTAGCGACGGTTTTTTGCCGTAGCTAAATGTTTTTGTTTATAATTAAAAAAAATCAATTAGCGACGGTTTTGGGCCGTCGCTAATAAAAAAAATCTTTGTAAACTTAGCGACGGTTTTATTGCAGTAGCTAAATGTTTTTGTTTATAATTAAAAAAAAATCAATTAGCGGCGGTTTTGGGTCGCCGCTAATAAAAAAATATGTGTAAGCTTAGCGATCGTTTTTTGCCGTAGCTAAATGTTTTTGTTTTTAATTAAAAAAAAATCAATTAGCGACGATTTTGGGTCGTCGCTAATAAAAAAATCTTTGTAAACTTAGCGACAGTTTGTTTACCGTAGCTAAATGTTTTTTTGTATATATTTTATTTGTAAAACTTAGCGATGACTTATTTACCGTGGCTAAATATTTTTTGTATATATATTTTTTTTTCAAAAAATACATTAGCTACGGTAGAACTAATAATTTTTATTTGTAAAGCTTAGCGACGACATTTGTGCTCCACAAGAAAACGGTGAAGCTTAGAGAATTGTTCACTGATCTTCTGCTCCTCGGCAGATAAAAGAAGATTTTTTTCGCCTATTCGGGACTCAGAATAATAGAAAAATTGAACGATCTCGCAATTGGAAGTAGCCAGAATTCCGCAATTGGAATAACACTTGGAAGAACCCTCAATCAGTCCGCACTCTTTCTCCTCCATCTTCTACGTTTTCTTCTTCGAAATAGAGCTCAAACAAACCAAAATCAACCAAAGATGTTGAAACACGATTGGAGGGCATTAATGGGAATGATTTTGATGGAAAAATGATCGGAGATCGCAAAATAATAGTTTGCACGTCTTCCCTAGACAGACTCGTGTTTTTTTTTTTGGCGAGGAGTTGTCGCAGACAGAGTTTTATTCTTGTGGTGGCACAAGGAGAAAATTTCAGGTCCCTTTAGAGGGCAAAAAAGGTGGTGGCATTCAGGTAAATGATAGGTGCACATAGCAACTCCCTTCCAATGGGCTTTTTCAGGCTTCTCTAAAAGCCCAATCCAACATGAACGACTGGTAGTCTCTGTTTTCGACTTCGAATTTTTAGGAAAAAATCGAACAAGAGAGATAGAGGGAGAGCAAATCCCCTTTCAATTCTTCTTCGTCTCTTCGATGGCAGCTTCATTTCGGTGGATTCTTCAACTCCACAAGGACGTTCCCAAAGCTGCTCGTTTTTACTCAGAAGGATTAGATTTCAGCGTGAATGTGTGCACTCTTCGATGGGCAGAACTCCAATCTGGCCCTCTCAAACTCGCTCTTATGCAATCCAACAGGTATCTCTCCCTTTTCATTTTTCAATTTTGATTGACAATTGCAGCCATTGGGTTTTGTTCCTCTCTTGATTTCTTCAATTGGGTTCCCCCCTTTTTGATTTTCTTGTAGTCTTGTAGTCTTAGGCCTTTTTGTTTGTGCGTTTGCTCTATCTGTCTGAATGTTGATACGCATTTGATACCAAGTTTGATGAAGCTGTATTTTAGATGCCCATATTGGTATTTATTACTTGCAATGGAGTCGGATTTTGACCTTTACA
Source organism: Berberis thunbergii (assembly GCA_003290165.1). NCBI lineage: Eukaryota > Viridiplantae > Streptophyta > Magnoliopsida > Ranunculales > Berberidaceae > Berberis > Berberis thunbergii. Next base: position 108,565 of record QNQO01010360.1, on the reverse strand, counting down.
TCCTAGTTAAGTAACTATCCTTCCACTCCTTGGACAGCTCGGGCTTTTGAGGAGTGTTGAGTATTGGTTGGATTTTAAACAGTTTGATTGTGTTTAGGCAATGTGGATGATGAACCTTTTTGGTGAAAATTTATGTTTAACAGGCATATTCATGGCATGGGTACTGAGCAATGATTAGTTTGTTTACGTCTTTTGTGGATGAACTTGTGGTTTCTTCTATGCATCGTTTAGGGCCTTGAAGTTCTTGTTTTACACTTTCACTTTGATTAATAAAAGAGATGATGGCGAATGGTGTGTTGCAGTAAGGTTGTCTATATGATTTATTCACAACAATCTAGCCAGAGTATGTGGCATATCCATTGTGATACTGATACCTGCAATATAGCAAAATTATCCCACTACATGAACTTGTACTCACCTTTTCCTGTGTATCGGCTGAATTTTTTTAGAGCCAATGTTATCCTGTTATCTTTGCTTTGAACTTCTGTGTGTCTAGCTAGCTAAGTATGATAGCGCTTCTTGATCAAATTTGTGACCGAAGAAGGGTTGCCGGTTACCAGGCTATTGTATTTTTAGGGAAGTTTCTTTGTTCAAGAAAGTTAAGGTAACATAAATCATTGTTTGTTGTGACATTAGTCATTTAAGTGAAGTCGACAAAAAGTCGGAGTGTACTTGAATTGCGTGGTCAAATATTCCGTCAATTGGTTTAGGCATAGCATTCATAACACGACCCAAACAAGCCTCGCTCACTGGTACCTGGGCAATTCTTCTGTTACTTTTACATAAGTTCCCTCTTATATCATCAAACTGTCACCCATTAATACAACACCAATATTATTCGAGTCCGCATTAAGAGCAATGTCTATAGTACCCTCTTCAAATTTTACTAATTCGTTGACATTACCTCATCAAGATTGTAAATATAAGCAATTCCATCGCTTACTTGAAGTACGATGCCGATATTGGCAACCCTTCTATAGTATATTGCTCAATATGTTCGCGGAAATGTTACTATTTTCGTCGGCTCGAAGGGTTACCATGAGTCTTTTTTAATTTTTTTCAAACATCCCAATATTAGCATTGATTGTTCATAAATATAACTCGTTGTTCAAAGAACTATTTAGAGTTCCTAGACATAAAATCTTAAATATATTGGGACTCGATTTCCATAACATAGGTACTAGTTTTTGGGTCACATTTTTGCCCAGTGAATGTTGGGACTCAATTTCTACTAAATTCTTCACATGAAGAATGGCTTTCTCTGTTTTCCTTCATTCCAACCTGTAGCGATTTGAAACCTCTTCACTAGCAATGGAAAGAGAGGGAAATACACAGCTGACTCTTTATAGAAATAATTTTTTGTGTTTCCTCATATCATTTGTTTAGAAAAATCTATGTAAATCATGCAAATTGTAAGGGTTTGAGTGACACAGGATTAACAGATTTGGATTCAGGTTCAACTTATTGAATCAGATCAAACAAGGAATTATTTGAATGATGTTGACATGTCTTTAGGAATGTTTGGATGCGATAAAGTTGATCAACAACATAATTGTATGAGTTGGGAGTTTGGGATAGGAGTGGGTTGATTTTTTTTATTTTTTATTTTTTTAATTTAAATCTATTATTTTATTTTTTTGAGAGGTTCATCTCGAATTACAGTCTATTGGGGGATTTTTTTTAATAATTATTTATTTTTATCAATCATTCATTGAGAAGTGGGCGCTAGTATCTCTTTTCTAGGCTCTTCCAGCATGTCATTGTACTTCTTTTATTCCACCATGGAATTTTCACCATAAGAAGAAAAATCAAAATGAAATAAAATAAAAATCTGTCTAAGCCATATCCTAAATTGCGGTTCATCTAATCATTTTCTTAGACTTCATCTAGTATGTGTTTTCATTGATTTTATTGATTGAACTTTGCCTCTTAATTTTTTTTCAATAGGATAATGCTATTGAGCTTGTAGAGAAACAAATATGGATAACGGACCCATAACGATTCAGAAGCGTTATAGATTTTAACGAGATATTACATGATATAACGGTATATAACGAAATATTTTGTTAAATATATTTTTAATACCCTTACAAAGTGATATATTACATAAACAAAAAGTAAATCATATTCATAATATTAAATTCATAAATAGTAAAACATTAATTAAAAAGATTTTCCCTTCGTATGAGAGTGAGATCGCAATAGAGAGTGAGATCGACTATTCGTCTTTTTCCCTTCTTCTTTTGTTCTTTGTCAACCGGCGAGGTCTAGTTCTATGTCGATCGGCAATGGTGAGCTGTGATCCTTCTTCGATTGAAAATGAAATGAGTATTTTTATATATATTAGAACAAAAGGTTAAAACGACGTTATTGAAAAAAAAACCGTTATCTCAATAACGACCATATAACTGCGTTATATCGGAGCCGTGATACAAAAACATGATAATCTCATAACGTAACGGCTCATCTCCGTTAAGCGTTATATTGGAGTTAATATTGTTTTATATGCACAATATAGAATCAGACTATTAAAGATGATTATGTACAACCTGATTCTTAAAAAGTAATTTTTTCCTTAATAGGACCTCAAATCCTTCATTTGCACTAATATGCGCTTTGCAGGTCGACCTACTAATCTTGGGCACAACACAAGCTGGCTGATATACCGACTAGCGCCCATTGTCAAAGACCACTAGCAAGCGGGTGGTCCTTAAACAATCAAAAGATCGTTTATCAAGATATGTAATTGCGGCAAGGATTGTGATTTCACGAAATTATACGAAATTTTCGAAATTATGAAAAGAAAAAATTACAAACATTTTTTTGAAAATTTTCGAGGTTTTTTTTTTAATAATTTTGGGGGGTTTTTGTAAAAATACAAAAACTAGCTACTTAAATTTACATTTTTTGAAAATATTCGGGATTTTGTTTTGTAAATTTTGAGTTTTTTTCTTGTACTTATCATTTATTCTAATTATTTGTTAATTTTTTAAACCACTCCCTAATTTCCTAATTATCACTTATTCTATTTATTTATTGATTTTTTAAACTACCCCTTGATTTTGTAATTATAGGTATTTTGGTTTCATTTAATGTGTTTAATACATTTATTTACTTGCATATTATTTTTTTCACATATTTAATATACCCTCAAAATTCATTTTATATTTTATTTATACTCGAAATTTTTACGGTTTTTCTTGACACTGAAACGTTTCTTAAAATCAAGAAATCGAAAAACGAAATCACAATCCTTGATTGCGGGTACCTAAATAAGTATATCGAAGAATAGTGTCGAAACAGTCCGAAACTTTGACACGGTCTTTCTATTGGTAATTTGTAATTTTCCTGAAAATTTTAGCTCAAACGAGTTAAAAAAAATTATTTCTAGAGACCCAAAATGTAAAATTATGAAAGGGTGACCTGAAAGGTATGAATTAGGAGTTTGAGGGACTCCAAGCCCATTCCTCGTAAAGCAGCCTGTTATTCTAGACTGAAGGAATTTTTCGCTTGATTGGTTGAGTTGAACTTTTTTCTAATTTCTCATGGCAAAGGAAGAAACCTCACATCACTCCAAGCACTATCTGTCATTCCAGCACTCTCCCTTCTTGTAAACTATCATCTTTTGGTCGATGTATTTTGATTGTAGAGCGGTTGGCTGAATTTTTTGTCGTCCATTTTTCCACATTGCAAATTCCTTTTTGATTGGTAGCATGTTGCCTTTGAGATTTTTCTCGTAAAATCCATTCAATGGGTAGTAATAGGACAATAATGGAGAGTTCTATAGGAGCCATTCAATAAGAGTTTACAAGGAGAATGCACATCAATGGCGCTCTGCATGTCCATGGCTGAATTTTTTCCTTAGGTTATGTTTGTCATTTTGCATACTCTCCCTTAGGGGTGGGCACGGGACGGGATGAGACGAGATATACCCATCCCGTTCATACGGGATTGGGACGGGATGGGAAAAACCTCATCCCGGCCTCGTCCCATTCCAAACGGGTTCGGGACGGGACGGGATCAGCGTGCTAATCTGGAGAATACATTTGCTTCCAATCAAGAAGATCATCCATTCCCTCATGTCTGAGAAGATGATAATTGAGCAGATACAATACCTTGAGAGAATATGAGGAGCTGAAGATATGATTTGTCACATATCCTAATCTCTCTTTTTATTTTCAGACTTTGCACATGCTAGCCCCTAGATCCCCAATTTTAACCTTTTATAGTATGAAAATATAATTATGGTTGCATGAAAGGAAGAGATCATTTGAAGGAAAGAGAATATAATTGGAGAAATCTTAGTTTTTGCCAAGTGACACAGTCTTTATTCATTTATTGTTCAGTATCTTTAAAAAGTTCTATTGGCTTTCAAGTTTACTGGAAACCGTCTTATTACAAAAGAAACATTAAAAACTCAAAATCTTGGTTTAATACTTTCATGTAAGAAGCTCAAAGATTCATAATTTGAAATTTTACTAGATTTGTGCAAATGCCTAAAGCTCAGTGGAACTGGCAGTGTTAGTTACTTGCAGTGTGAGCTCAGATTCTCAATACCTAACTGTTGGTTGAACTGTTGTCTTCGTAGATTTGAGAATCTGATGATAAAGTATAGCCTTCGCTCTACTTTACACTAAAGAATGACCGAATCAATGTTTTATCAGAGAGAGGAGAACTGAGAAAGTGAGAACTGAAGTATTACAAATTTAGAGATATGTATGAGAGATTCATTGAGATGCTAAAAAAATAAAAATGTTAAATACATCAGTATATTTGTATGGGCATCCACAGTTCTAAAATAAATAATTAAATAAAAATATTAATAATTAATATTAATAAATTAGTTCGGGACGGGACGGGATTGACGGGATTGAAAATCTTTATCCCATCCCATTCCATTCTAGATCAGGACGGGACGGGACGGGATCGGGATCGGGATGAAATTATTCAATCCCATTAAGACCAGGAAAAATCGGGACGGGACGGGATCGGGACGGGAACGGGATCGCGGGATGGAATGCCCACCCCTACTCTCCCTCGTGTAGATACTGCTGCTCATAGAAAATTTTAATCTGTTTCCCATCATTTGGATAAGTAGATGCTGAGACTAACAATGGGAAATAACTGTATCCAGGTCTAATTTGTTCAAATAATGAATGATCATTTTCTTTAGAACTTCGTAATGAAACTTGTATTCTTCTTTAGAACTTCGTAATGAAACTTGTATTCTTTACCTGATGGAATAAAAACAACTAACTCTAACTTCACAGTGACCAAGTTGTACAGAAGAGTTACTCTTCACTTCTGTCCTTCACTGTGCCAGACATTAATAGCAGCGTTACAAAGCTAATGGCATTAGGAGCTGAGTTGGATGGACCCATCAAGTATGAGATACATGGAAAGGTAATATTCAAAATGTCATTAATCATCATATGAAGATCCCTTACTCCATGTCTTCCTCAGGTCAGAGAATTAAATATACTCAAAAAATCTTGATTGAGATTGTAGGTTGCAGCAGTGCGGTGTATTGACGGGCACATGCTTGGCCTCTATGAGCCTGCATGAGAGCACCAAAAGACTTGTGTGAAGACAAACAAAGTCGGCAACATCATTTGGTAGACTAGGTGAGATCAATCTCAGCATCACTAACTTATTTCAGAACGTGGAACACATGCAATAATTCTGCCTTCTTTGGGTTCCCTTGAATGATGGATACTGTTTGTTCATCCAAATTAATCACTGCTGTACACAAAGTGTAGAGTGTTGGACCTGTAAATTTTTCAGTCATTAGAGAAGCGTGTAACAGTTGAAGGTGATAGTACAAGATTTTGGGTTCTATTGACAATACATATTATCTGTTCACAATATAAGTATATGTGAAATGCAAGAAAATTGCCTTATGATAATACTTGATAGGTATCATGGAAATAAAATCAGTTTTTCACAGATCTGAAAGTGTAAGCTATAGTCTTTCTAGAGAATTTATGCGAGCTGTAATATTGCAAAGGTTTTATCTGTTACTTCTTGGGGTGTTTTTTTTTTTTTTTTGCATTTTATCTTAGTGGATTTGCTGTGCTTCTGGTTTTTCTCTGACTTAAGGCACTCCTCGTAAATCTTCGTGTGCTTGCTGTGTGGTTATGGTTCCAGAGTTTCTGGGTTTGATGTTTTGTATCAGGGGAGAGCCTATGAGGAACAACAGAGTGCAAAAGATTAAGAAATCAAAAACAAGAAGTCAGAAGGTTCTGAATAGGGTTTTCTCTTATATTGTCAATTAGGTTTCTTGCTTCTCGCGGGGTTGTTTCCTCTTGCGGCTTGGGTTTTACCATCACTATATATAATTTTCATTTTTTAGAAGGTTACAGTATTATAGTGCATGCAAGTATTCTCCGAAACGAGTTGCACAATATATCTTCCTTGCAGCGTGCACATATTTTTGTAATACTTTAAGAGATGGTCCTTCAAAGGTACACCTCTCATGTAGATGGGATATTTCTCATCCGCGTTATCTCCAAGAACCGATAGGAAATTAGTTTTAGATTGTTTTCGTAACTGAGCTGCTCTTTTTTGCCTCGATATAGAGTTCTCATCTTGTACCTTCACACAGGAGATCCACGGGTGTTACTTTAGTTTCCATTCCATGTAAGTTTGTTCCCACTTCTTAATCCATTTCCCTTCGTGCATGTTTATTATTGCATACCTGCTTAACTTGAAGGTGGAAATACATGTTTGCACGGAAGAAAGGTGTCGTGCCTATTGCATGAATTGAAATTCTCTTCTTTGATGCAGTTTCCACATTCAAGATCTTGTGTGCCTTCATTTCAATGAGATTATAGCTATGGCCCACAGAACCCGCTGAATACAAAAGAGCCAGTTAAATCAGAAATATTTGTCTATGCTTCAACCCAAAAAAAACAAGAAAAAGAGACAGTAGAAAGACTGTAAACCCATAAACTTAATGTGTCATCCAGGCTAGTTGCTTCAAGGAGGTCACGAGAGGTGAAATTCCTTCCAATATCACCAGCTACAATCTCTTTTTCAGATGGAGGTACAAAGTTAAGCATAAAAGCCTGCAGAAATGGTATGGTGCTTATCCTAATGTTAGTTAAATTTTTATCTAGCATGCATATACAATTATTATCTTATTATCATTGTCAAACACAGTTTGAAACACCCATGCCCAAGATCCGGAAATCTCTCCTACAAACCCAGTGATGCATTTGTTAAATTCGGTTCATGAAGGTGAAAACATAACTTTACTAGATGATTTGATGATCTCTGATTGTTATACAAGGTGCTTGTACTATTTATATTTGCTTAAAACTTTCGTATATAAAGTGTTTATTTAATAGTTCCAGAGTTGATAGAAAGAGTCTGGTCAAGTTTAGAATTCTGATGTAATTATACAATTATAATGCCTCTGTCAGGATGTGAATTTAAGTTTTTTCAGTGCTTTTGATGTTACGAATCTAGCTGTATGACGCTGTAATACTTTTGAGTTTTATGGGAGCTTTCCTCGAGGTTCAGGGCAATTATCATTATTGAGGACTATTCTTCTTCATTGTTAATTACTAGGGATTTCTTCCTTTCAGTCGGTCTTCCCTAGGTCAAATCCGTGCCAACTTCTTGTCACACTCATCTTACTCAACGTGCTTACTTTCAAAATTCAAAGAGGATGGTTCAAGTAGTCAAGAAAATTTAACAGACCATGACTGTTGAATCCGAATGCACAGCTTGGAAGTCCCCTGCATATGTATAAGCTGTAATGGATTAGTCCATTTGGCAATTTTGCCTTGATCAGGTACCTGCAGAATGGACCCCTATCAATGCTGATAAACTGTATTGCTTGTATAGGTCACTATATGGACTCCTAGTTAGAGAATTATGGACGCCTGACTAATGCGACATTAGCATCCTCATTGTGTGCTGCAATGGCCATGGAATCACTGACAACAAGAACACTATAACAGTCTGCTGAGGTCTCAGTATCCAATGTCTTCTTCTCCGTCTTGGGCAAAAATGGGAGAATCTCCAACCTGAAGTTCAGTAGTATTAACTGCACCCAGAAAAACCTGAAACCATTAGGAGTAACACATAAAGAAGTGTCAGTGTGTGCAAGGAAGTATGTTTGAATGTGATTACTTCAAAAACTGGCACACCGCTCCCTTATGCAGTCCCTAAGAGTTCATCCCGGTACCGTGGATGCGGCTTCTTGCTTGTCTCGGATAAGGCACTAATGAGCGCTTGTGACTGCGGGGATTGTGCAAAGGGGAGAGGAGCTGATTGTGAAGAATGAGGCCCGAGGCCAACCTGCTGTGTGTTGGGTTGAAGAATCTTTTGTCGATGAGAAAACTCAACTCATAGGCTTCTTCACAAGGCCCAATCTTAAAGTCAAAGGTGTGATGGCTAAGTGATTGAACAGTGACGGATAGTATCACTAAGTCACACGGTCACGGTATTTAGTGTGGGAGGCCCAACCTCAAATATTCCCAGCACGCTCTCGTTGTTCAAACACTGTTTGTATCTCTGGGCTGGGTTTTTCTCTGGACCTGAACCTGATCAATTGAATTGGACGATAGCTGGGCTGTTATGTGCTGGACCACATTGAAGTTCTGTGGATCTAAAAAACTGGTCTTTTCACCATTGAAGGTCTACTACACTACACAAATCTTAGGATATTAAAATTTTGAAAAACAAACACTAATCACTCTTAAATCTAAATTTATTCAATGGAAATGCCAAGGCGACATTTGACTCGAGTACAAAACATCAAATTAAGTGATCAAAAAATGAGTGGAAGAGTGATACCAGAGGTAGATAGTGGTATGGTTTTTCTGTGATGCAGAGAGGTAAGTAAAGCATACCAATCTAACTCGAGGGCAACGATACAACGGTGTGCATTGAGTCAACACAATGCTTTTGAGTTAAAAAAAAAACTGCACTTTTCCCCTATCTAGATTTGTAGAAAAAGCCATTCCAAACATCATCAAGAACTTCTTATTTATTTAAGGTGGGTGTTTGTCAATCAATTACTTATCATCAAGATTCAAAATAAAATCAAATTCCAGGATTACTAAAGCTAAAAAGCTTCAAGCCTTCAATCAAATCCTTGTAAATTGATGCACTAGCCTTTGTCCAAATGGGCCGAAACATATGGGGCCCATGGAATAAAAGCATATCAAACTTTTCCAAACGAGTCTTGAAGGTCAAATGCCATGTATAACCATAGCATTGGATGGAAAACTTTGAATAGAACACTTCAATGAATCCCTTCCTAATGTCCAAATCCTTGGAAGTCTTATCCCTCAATTTTGCCATTTGGAATTCTCTTTCCGGCCCATGAACAAGGCCCATTGGAGAAAAAAATTGATTAAAATTTAAATAATGACAGACAAAATCTAATGGAAGCAAAAGCACTTCCACGACGCGTTATTAAGTGTGCTAAGAATTATTATATACATCTCTTTCCTATAGTGTTGTTGAACATAAGTTGCTCCCTGAAGACTTGCTTTCGCTACGGTTCATAACCCAAATGCGGCGGTAGTTAATGAACTTAAAGTAATGCTTACAAGATTTAAGTCATGCAAATCCTCTCCTATTTGCATCTTAGTAGTCATAGTCTTGTATTCTGAACTTTTGGGACTCATTGGTTGTTTCATTACTACAAAGTTTGTTATAATGATTGATTGATATTTGAAGATGTGGTGCTTTTGGATCATTGAGACCAACCACTGACACAAAAATGTTCAAATTCAAAGATTACATTATGCCATTGAGAGAGATTGTTTCCCTCATGGGGGTGTTGGATGGGCCATGCAATTAGGGCAGACACTGTTTTCCTTTGGCATTTTGTTGATGTGGGGTTGGGCAATCATTTTTTTTTTGCACCAATGATGACTAAAACAAGAGCCCTTAATGCTTCTTAAAGATGGTGCACCCTTCAATCATGCCCAAAGAAAATACCAAAAAAGCTGAGTGAAGAGTTGTTGTTGTTGTTGTTGTTGTTGTTGTTGTTTGCTCAGACCCTGCAATGGTAGTGTTAACATAACAAAAGCTTACCAAAGGGGAAGAGACTGGAGAGCTAAGTTTGGGTACACCTTGGAAAAGAAACAAATGAATGGTGGTGGTGGTGGTTGGTTGTAGTATTGTTGGGGGTACTGATGGTGGTGGGTGTGGTCAGTCTGACTGTTTGTAAGGGGGAGTTGGGGAACCCATTCCTTACAGAGATTCTCATGGAAATATGAGAACCACAGAGATAATGTTGCACTTGTCAATCACTCAGTAGCACTTGTCAATCACTTAGTATGTGGAGGGAAACACAAGAAGGACAGCCTGTTCTGTTTGTTTTTAGGGTTTTCCATTCATTCAAATTGGTCTATGGTTTTGCTCATGTAAACTTCATCTTTACAGTTGCCAATGGGGCGGCGGATGGAATCGGTTCAGGATTACAAAATATAATAGAATAAACTTTTCAATATTTACATTTGGAATGTGGTTTTTTAAACATTGTATTTCTTTCCTTTTCATTTACTCTTGGAAAATATTTCTACTACTGGTTTCATGTTTTCATTGTGTTTATGGTTTGTTTGTTTGTTCATAGCATGTTTTTAAGTAGATACTATAACTAGGATACTAGTTAAAAGAGATCTTCAGGTAGAAAAAACCCATAACCTAGGTTTCAGTTATAAACTCTGGAAAATTTACTTAGTTATTTTTGTTTTAGTTTTTTTTATTAAAATAAAAAAATAAAACCTGGTTTGTGGCTTCCTTGTGTGTAAATCTGAATTTAACATCCTAAACATATTTTCCCCATTTTATGTGAAATTGTTATTATGTCACAACCCTGTTTTAGGGTTTCATTTGCAAGAAATATATTCTCATGCAAAAAAAATAGGATGCTTATTGGTGTTTATGGCTTAGCTAGGTTGATCATATTACAATCATATCAAAGTTGAATGAACTGATCAAACATTAACAGAAAGCTTCCAATGAGTTTTTAAGAAACAAATCACATCATAAAGCCTGGTTAATACATAATGTCACAGAGACATAACCGACTTAAAAGAATGGACAACATTGAGAACTAACAGCAACAGCTAATCTAAAACATAGGGTAGTTTTGTCTTTTGAGACCCAATGGGGACATATCTAGGAACTTGTTGCAGAGTGGGAAATCTAGCCCCAAGAAGTCATTTGTTGAAGAATGTGATCAGGTCTAACTAAGCCTTCTTCCATATGTGCCACCTGTTTGCCTTTTGGAGAAGTTGTAGACTTGTAGTAATCAACATGTAGCAGTGCTCCTCTTTCTCCTTTGAAGCTTTGTATTTCTGGCTCCTCATTGAAACCTAGCAAACTTAATTAAAACAGCTACTTGAAGAGACCAATAAAGAAACAATTAGAGATAAGTTTACCCATCACTGCAAAAAAATAGACAGTGAATGAAAAAAACGGCATAAAATGTTTGAAGAATTCCAAAAGAATATCATAACCTAATGGACAATATGATGATCAGTATGTAAGAAAATCTAGTAGGGAATAAAAAAAAAGTGGGGGTAAAAGAACATACCAAGTTTGGATCTTATTAGGGTTTCATAAAATGTTACAAGAATCCCAAAAGAAGATCATAACTTAATGCACAAAATGATGATCATTAGGTAAGCAAATCTAGTAAGGAAAATCACCAAAAAATAAAAAGTAGGGGAAAAAGAACATACCAAGTCTGGATCTTATTAGGGTTATGCTAGCTAGGGTTTTGGAATATCTTCGATAGAGAGAAGGGAGCTCCCTTCAGTCCAAGTACTGGAAGCATAAGATTCAATTTATCTCCCGTATCATTCACTCATTTACCAGGCAATTGCTTCATACTTGGTATTTGGATGAATGAGTCGGCAGCTAATTAAATCATAATACCACCTATGAGTGGACTGAAGAAAGCTCTCTTATTTCACGATTAATTATATAAACTAAATATGCATACACAAGTAATAAAGCAAAGTTACTCATCTTTCACCAACCCACAGAAGATCTTATAATGATGAATTGAATTCAATCTAAAATAACACCATCATGGTCCGAAGAACCTTGCAAGAGCTAGGAAGTGGAGGAAACAAAGACAAATACACTTTCAAGTGTTATGAAATCATGAAAAAGGTCTAGTGGTATAAACACTTGTATAAAAAAAGTGACTGATGAAGAGAAAACACTATAAGGAAGATTTTGTGAGAGATAGAAGAGACAGAGTTTCTACTTTCACTAGCTAGCAATGGCAGGCAAACTAATGGATCTGAGAATGAAAGAGAGAGAGTTGTGGGGTTTATATAGGTAGGAGAGATAGGCTGAGATCAGACATCTGTGAGTAAAATAATTTAAAATAAATAATTAAAACACCAAAGTTATTATTCAATATTCTCACTATAATCTCACCCACATGATAGTAAGCTACAATACTTCCTTTGCATCTTTCCTAATCTTTTTTAGTTTATGCTACTTAGTAAAATAACCACATAGCTCCCCCTGAAACCCTAATTTTAATTCTTCGAAGGTACTTCAGTATAGTATTACAGCTAATGTGTATTAGTAATAGAATAAAGGAAAAGGTATTATACAATATGCGATACAGCGCATTTTATATAGAATACGAAAAGACTAAGAGTCGTGGATTACATTAAGCGCAATTTAGCGCGTTTTAATTGGTGTGTTGATTATGTACATACAATGCATATGGAATATTTTATACCTAACTATCTACTATGAGTTGAACCTATATCATGGTATTTTGATTAATTGAAAGACAATAAGTAGTATCAATGTTTGGTCAAAAATATGTTTACTAGAAAGCCTACTAGTTAACTTTATCATATAGTTAATAATATATATATATGCAAAGCATGTAGGAATTACTTGTTTTAGCTATAGAATCTTATTGTGTGTACCTATAACAATCACCCAAATACTTTAAACATGCAAGACTTAAGTAGAGTTGTAGAAACTCTAATGACCTGGGAATAAAAAACCTTTTACATTTGAATCCATTCATATTGGGATTTAAATATGTAATATTTTGGATCTTGAAGTATTGTAACTACTTGTCAATTTTTATTTATTTTGCGGTAAAACACGAAAATTATTATTGATTGGACGAAGGATATAAAATTACACAAGGCGCAATTCTAAAACAATGGCTGCCATGACACCGTGAACAAGTAAAAAAATTCCTAAAAATATCACATGCCTTGCCCATTCTCTCTTTGATCTATTATGCCCCTCAAATATCCTTCTATTTCTCTCCTTCCAAACACACCAAATCCTAACCATAACTATTCCGTGTAACAAGGAGAATTGGTACAAAACCACCTAACTTAACCAATCCAAAATAAAACCATGAAACAAATATGAAATAGTAATCAATCTTTTGGAGCCCTTTTAGTTGTCAATCTTTTGGAGCCCTTTTCAATGCAATTATATTTCATAACCAAATAGGGAATGGTGCTCAAGTACCCAGTTCTCAGAAATTGCTAGGGTTTGGTACTGCCTAATTAAATTTTTAAGGTTTAGTACCACCCTGTATCTAGAGAAATGCAACGAGAATTCAAACTACCTCAACTCAATTACACAAGTAATGACATAGTTTATTTCTTTAGTTTTGGATTTTATACCTCTTAACTCGTTTCTTTCTTGTTGTCTTTAGCTCGATGAATCAGTGTAGATCTTCCTAATGTACCCTCTTTACTTTCTTTAGTTTAGATTTTAGTGGTTGTACTATATATTTCAGATAGAAATATTTTAATGTAGTAATGTATCCATTTTTTTGTTGGGGGTTGAAAAAAATCATCAATACACATGATATATTCTCACAATTCTTTCAAAATAGGATTGGTTTACTCAGGTAATGTGATTTCTTGAAAATTGTCGAAATTTTATAAAATATTTTCTAAAAATTTATTTGAGTAATTTTTATGTAATATGTAGTATATAGATACTACAAGTCGTATAAAGATTTTTTTTTATATAGTATTTAAGAATTTAAAACTTATAATTTATTATTAAATTCAAAATTACAATTCAAATATTTTTAAAAATCCTTGGTTTTCCCTTCCAAAGGGGAGAATAATACAACTTTACATAGTTTAATTTCTAAATCTATTGGAATTCTCTTTGTTGTGGCAATAATACCTAGCATCTTAAGTAGTGGTCTCAAATAACATGGAATTAAAAAGGGTATATAAACTTATTGATATAAGGGAAGAGAAACGACATGAAGAGGGAGACAACAAGTGTATGATGACTAGTAAGAAAATATTTATAAGGGGGAGGAGTGAACGGTGAGGTGGGGTGGGGTGGGGTGGGGTGGTGGATTCAAGAAAGAAAAGTGGGACAACATCAGATGCTCCATCAAAGTCTTTTCAACTCAAAAAGGCTGCCTCCTTACCTTACCTTACCTTATCCTCTCCTTACCCCAAAGTGTACCATCCCTTAACAAGTGTTATCCTCCCCCCCTCTCCTCTCCTTAGTACTTACTATACCCTCACATCCCATGCACTACTAGTACACAAAGGGGTTTTTGGTTTTTGGTATTTGGGTGTGTATGTATGAGAGAACAAGAGATAGAAATAGTATCAAATTTGATTCTCTACAATGTAAGATACGCAATAGGATCTCATTGTCCTTGAATGTTTTGATGGAAAGATGAATCATTCTGAAAGTTCATTCATTGGCTACTAGGAGGGGGTGATTAAAGTTTGGGGCTCACCATGTGTAATTCTAGCAAGGATCACCATCCTAAAGAAAGTAATACCAATTCTCAAGTGTACTTAATACTGAGTGACTGACTAGCCAATTGAATGGACAGGTAGAGACTATTGGGAATTGAATCATCAATGTCATGGATTAGAGGTGTTTTCATGCTAAAATTTGACATTGATTAAAGTTTGGTTAAGACCACTCCAAAGAAAGTGCCAAAATTCTTAAGTGTACTTAGCACTGAGGAATGTGATTTCGAAATGTGTCAAAAATCATCAAATGTTTTTTATTTTAAAATTATTGAAATCTCTTTCAAATTTGGAAAATTCCAGGGGTCGAGGGAGGGAACGAGGGAGGGAGCGAGGGTAACCACCCATCCGCCTCGAGATGAGTTTTATCGCACATCTCAATTTTAATGCACTCATCTCGAGGCGGATGGGTGGTTACCAACCACCCCTCGCCCCTTTCCCTCGCTCCCTCCCTCGCTCTGTAGCAAAGATCTTCAAATTTTGAAACATGTTGAAATCTTCTTCAGATAAAAGAAATAAATATTGTGATGTTAGTAAATTATATTATTTAATAAAAAAATTTGTAATACGAGGAATTCTGATGTAATATGCATCTGTACAACAATACGAGTAGTGTGATACTATTTATATAGTATTTAAAAGTTTAAAATGTATAACTTATATTGTTAAATTTAAAATCAAAATATTTTTTTAAAATTTTTGTGTATAAAACAAAATTTCTTATGATCAGAAAATCAAAATTTACTTAGAAAAACGAAATCTCAATCCATGCTTAGCACTGTGAGTGAGTGACTGACTAGTCCATTGAATGGACGGGCCTCTCAAAGGGTGTCTAGCTTATGAAGTTAAAGGGAAATTCTAAATGTCGAGGGAAAGAGCGAGGAAACCAGCGAGGAAAAGGAGGTGGCGGGGGTGAACCGTTCACCCCTCTCGAGATGTTTTTGACGCGCGCATCTCGAGGGGGGTGAACGGTTCACCCCCCACCACCTCCTTTTCCTCGCTGGTTTCCTCGACACATAGAATCACTCGAAGTTAAATATTGAATGGGGAATTCTGAATGTCGAGGAAACGGGTGAGGAAACGAGCGAGGAGAGGGACGTGGTGGGGTGGGAGCCATCCACTCCGCTCGGGATGCGAGCACAAAAAATTGCGACATGCCTCCCGAGCGAGGTGGACGACTCCCACCCCGCCACGTCCCTCTCCTCCCCCGTTTCCTCGCTCTCTAGCCTCACTCTTGGTTTGTTTGATAAATCTCTCTAGACTTTAATTTTTTGCTAAATCTCTTAGTTACTACTGGTTTGCTAGGTTAATTTACCATCAAATTTTTGCAATAATTTTTTACCAATCACTCGAACTTTACAATGGGGATGCTTGTAACAAATATATTATCCGCAATCTCACTGATAAGATCTGTGATAGATGGTATGATTGAGTATTTTAGTACAATGATTTAAAATTCCTCTAGTTTTTGCCAATATTATAAGACATTATTTTCCTTGTTTGTTTACAAGAAAAAAATAGTACAATCATGAATAGACAAAGGTCTTCTCAGACAGACATAAAGTGTATGCGTGTTGGCAAATGAACACACTTCACCTAGATTTTTTGCTTCAGTATATAGGTAATGGGGAATTGAGATGGTTCCCTTCCAAATCGAGCCAAAGGGCTCATTATATTCTAAAGGTGCAGGCAGGCATCCAGGCAGCTACATCATGTCAATGCTTTCAAGAAAAAAATGGGTGTTGTCTCTTAAAGAGCCTTTGTTGTGTTTTACAACTTTCTCCAATGTTGCTTTCAATCTTGTCATTCTTTTACATGTGATCTCAATTGCTTCAATTTCTTCCTCGAGACCAATTGATTTCCAGTTGAGATACTTGAACTCTTCAAGGGCATGTAACACTAGTGAAATTAGACATGGTTTGTCTTGTTTTTGCCTTTGGTACGTAGTGTTCTGAAATACAATTCAAATTCATGATTATGTTTGTTTTGTACTATTATGAAATGTAATTCAGTTTTCAGTCTTTAGCTTGAAGTTGAAGTGTTTTGGTGCTTTTCTATTAGTTAAATTTATTTTTAATATAATTAGATATGAACTTTTTTGAAGTAAAACACTGAAGATTATTATTGAAAGGATGAAGAAAAAAATATTTACACATGACGCAATCTTAAAGCAAGGACTACCATGATTTCATGAACATGTAAAAAAAAAGTTCTTCAAAATATTATGTCTTGCCCATTCTTCGTAATAATTCCATAATATTAAAGGAAACGGTGTTATCCGAAGCCCTAAAAAACCCTCTTATTTCTCTCCTTCCATACACACCACCTAATCACACGGGGTTATGAATTCAAGGCGAAAACAACTTTAGGAAAACAAGCTTAACACTTTTAATTGGATATAAACTCAAGGCGGAAACAAACAAAATGTTTTTTGAAATTGGATATGAACTCAAGGCAAACAAAATGCTTTTAAAATTCAAACCTCCGGTATGGAAGAGCAACTTTGGGATGTCAAACCTTTATTATTGCTCAAAATTTTGAATACACAAAAGGGTACATTACAACTTTACCTGTAAAGAAACTATCTACAAAAATTGAAGTAAGATTTCTAATATACGCCGTGTGAGTCTGATCTATTCTAAGCAATGCCCTAGGGCATTTAGGCAAGGATCTGAGAGTTATACTAACAACTTACGTTCTCCACCCGAGCAATATTGGCAAGTTCATCTGCAACCGCATTTGCCTCTCGAAAAACATGCATGTATGCACGAGCAATCAAACTAAGGATAAAACATAATTTCATTGGAAGTTCCAAAGAAGCTATAAGCATTCCAACCCCTTATAATTACTTATCTAATGTAATTTTTACCCCGAGAATGTATTTTTGTTAGAACATAAAATCTCAAAAAAAAAAATCAGATTAGAAACAATATCTTTATAATTAATGCCACCTTCTTCAGGAAGAATAACAAGAAGAAGAAGAAAACCATGCATGAACACTCTACCAAACATTAAGAAACTATTCAAAACTCACCCAGAAAACATTTTTGAATCATAAGTATATTTAATTTCAACATTAGTAATTCATCGGAACACATGTCATATCCTTAGTAGTAGAGAACCACCAATCGAACTTTATCGTTTCGCTGGCTTTGATTGGATGAACTTCTTGGAACTTCATCTTGATGACTAATATGGTTGAATAAATAAGATGATTAATTAGTTGTAATGTGGCTAAAGTGGTGAACAGCATAAAACACCTCCTAATGTTTGTTCAGAACTTTTAATAATAAAATGTAAGTATGGAGAGACAATTTTGTGTATCAACACCCTAAAAACAAGGACCTAATTAACAACCATGAAAAACCCTAAACCTAGATGAAATAATTAGACCACGCCACACCACATGATGAACTCTTGAACAAGAAAACACTTGGAATCTCCCACGTATATATAAATGCAAACATTAGATGCCATTTTTCCTAAATTGGTTTATCGATGCATGCCGACATTAGATAAGGAATGGTAATATTATTAAGTATTAATAGTTATCAGATTAGATATATTCGATGAAAACAAGCAGATGAGCATGCACATGCGCACGTTTCTAAGCCATTGTACTTAGCTATGATACTTCATAGGTTTGTCAATCGATGAGGGAAGCTTAGTTACTTTGATCAACGATTTAAAAATAGTTTTTTTTTGGCTCGATTATGATGTTGTAAGTACACTTATAGAAGGAATTTGCAGTGTTTAATATATTTGAATGTCAAGCAACATCATCATTTCCAACCTTTCTAAACAAATATATCACTATGACAACATTTGGTGAGGATAGTTTATATAAGAATTAATGAAGGAACTTTGAAATTCTTTCAAACCAAATCTAGCTATCAAGAAATTTTAGTTGATTTAATTGAAAAGATTTTAGGCAAACAAATATCCAAATTATAGTTCTGCTCAAACGAATTAAATTGGGGATTTATCTATATTGGTATTATCATCGTGATGAAATGTCGGTCCTATGGTAGAGAGGAAAGAAGAGGAAACGGTAGCTAGGGAGAAACCAATAATATTTTTCGATGTAAGAATTTGTATTCGAAGAACTCAACGGCTCAAGCATAAAAAAAGTAAGTTTCTCTTGGATCCTCAAAACCCTGCTCGCTTTCAAAAAAAAAAAATTTCTCTTGAAATCCTAAGAATCTATTCACACAGGCGGAAAAATCTTATAAAGTTTTTTACTCTTTTTCAAGATTGGTTTTAGTTATTTTTGTGCACAACTAGCTGGAGAACATAAAAATCGCATATTCCTAGTAGCTTGGGCTATTAGCCAGATACTATTACGAACAATCGCAATGTTAACATTGACTAAGATGTACGAGCTATGTGTTATATATATGCGAAATTCTTAAGAATATAAGTAAAAGAAGGAAGACCCCAAAATAAAAGATGATTATATTCTTTTATATATTTTGCCTATTGCATCTTCATAAATGATCTTTTTCTTCAAATCCTCCGCAAAGGAATTAGGAATAATTTCAAAGAATTCTACATTAGGATAAAAACCTGCCAAGTGGTCTGCCACTCTACTGGTTTCCTGTAAAGATGTTGCTCCTTATATTCTGTTAGAGAACTCAGGTTTTTTTTAATCTTTCTGATAATGTATATTATAAACCAACCAATATTTCTTAAGAATATAAGCAAAAGAAGTAAGAATAGCTGAATAGTAGTTAAATATAAAGGATTTAATGAAGCTTTTTACGCTTTCTCAAGTTTGTTTCAGTCATTTCATGCTCAACTTAGTTGCAGAACATAGAAATTCCTTTTCTTAGGAGCCCAAGTCAGTAGTAATTAGATGCCACCTTGAAAGAATTGCAATCTTAATATGGACTACGACGTATAAACTGTAAACCATGTGTTGCATGCCGAGAATTCTTAAGAGTATAAGCAAAAGAAGTAAGATTATCAGTTAAAGATGCCATACTTCTTACTTCTTAAGCAAAAGAAGTAAGATTATAAGATTATCAGTTAAAGATGTTAACTATTCGTGTTTGTCAATGGTAGCCTGGTTAATTGTTAAGGTTGTGATGGTTTAACTTTCACGTCTTGGATTCTATACCCACCAACAACACACTTGCCTTTCAAAAAAAAAAAAAAAACTATTCGCGCTTGGATGGAAGATCCAGCGAAGTTTCTAAACCTTTCACAGGATTGGTTTCAGTCCATTTCATGCACAACTTAGTTGGATGACATAAGAAATCCCCTCACCTAAACCCCCACCAATTGGTTTCAGTCCATTTCATGCACAACTTAGTTGGATGACATAAGAAATCCCCTTACCTAGACCCCCCACCAATTGAGATGTGTAAACTAATTAAGTGTTATATATGATTGGAAAGTTTTTCCTTCATCATCGAAGTCTTAGAGTATATAATACTTGGAAAGAATTACAGTATATATACATGTATAATGTATAAGAGCATCTACAATAAGTAGTGACATACTTGGTACATTTTTTTTGCGAAAATTAACCTCTACACGACATGTATAAGTAGTGATAAATATCAAAATTTCTCGAAATATTTTTTATTTTAAAGTTACTGAAATATATTTTGAAGTAAAAGTGTAATAGTGGTCAACTAAAAGAATAATGCGATGTTGACACCATAACCCTGAAGTTTCGACAACAACATACTCTATGGGCTCTACTGACTACTGAGAGCCCTGCACTTAAATTTCCACCAATGTTACATTTGCAGATGTTTCAGATTAGATTAGATTCGCTCACGATATCCTATTATTATTGGATCTAATCTAATTATATTGGCCCTATATATTCCTCAACATGAAATGATTAACAAAATGGGGTCAAACTTAATTAGTGGGCTCTTAAGCTCAAAGTTATTAGTGAGTCAGGTTTCAACTCCATAAAAAATGTTATCATTTTCATCTCGAAGTCAACTGAATACATTTATCGATCATTAGCTTCACCAACAACAAGGAATGTATAATACATTTGTTTTTGCCGGCAGCAGGGTTTGAACCCTGATTTTTTGATACCATCTGTTAAAAGTTTACGAACTGAGCTGGTACCTCATTGATTAGAATGAAAAAACCCTAATACATTAATTTCAACAACTCAAAACCCGTAGATTTAGGGTTAAGGGTCTACTAAAGGTCGCAAATCTTTAAGTCGAACAATGTGGATGTAGATGTTTGGTGTGTATAACTTTATGTCAATTTCATGATTGCATCTTATATACATCTTGTTGTTAGAGATAATGGTCAAAGCAATTACAATAAGCACAGACAAGGAAAGTTAGCATAATGCTTTACCATGGAGATTGTAGAAGTTGACTTAGGTTCTAAATTTCGACTTTCTTAACTGTTGACCTTTGCGAGATATGATAAAAATATATATTTATATTATCTTTGTCTCAAAAGGGAAAGCAATAATGATAAATGTAAGTGTAGAACTTGATTATGACTAATATGAATTTGCAAACTATACAAAATTTTTCTAAAGTTATAAGTTAAGCAATTCACAAAAAATAGTTATTAAACAGATTTTATTTATTTATTTAGAATTGTTTAGTGGGCTTTGAGTTCATTTTCAACAGACCAATTTGCTTACATTGTTTGGATCATTCAATCATCAAAGCCAAATTTGGGCCCAATTCTTTTGGCAAAGCCCAAGAGGAATCAAAACTTGAATAATAGTGGATTGGGCCATATTAGAATACAACAGAGACCTGTATGGCGGGCTCGAGTGCCTCCTGACATTCATTTCTTGAGAAAAGTACAATCCAAGCTTTGCCAAACATATTTAACTTTTTTTTTTTTTTTTTTTTGCAGTAAAATACGAAGATTATTATTGAATGGATGAAGGAACAAAAATTACACAAAGCACAATCCTAAAGTAAGGATTGCCATGACATCATGAACATGTAAAAAAAAAAACACGTCCTAAAAATATTACATGACTTGCCTATTCATCATACCAAATTGGCATTTTTGTAACAACCCAAAAATAATAATATTTTTTAGCTATAGTCCACCAAACAATTTTACACATTTTCACACATAAAGTGATACAACAAATTAGATCACCATGTGTAGCACCATCCTATTCATGGTGATACAATTATCGTATCACTTTTTTTGTGAAATGTTTTTGACTAAATTCAGTTATGACTTGAAATTGTTTGGTGGACTGTTATAGCTCAAAAGTGATATTGTTTTAAAAGTTGTTACAAAAATATCAATTTGGTGTAGTGATTCTCCACAATAATTTTTTGATATCTAAGGAAACGACATGTTCCAATCTATTAAGCCGCTCAACAACAACAAAAAAATAAAAAAGATCCGGAGAAATTACAAATTGAAGAAAAAAAATAAGAAATTTTAACTAGTTTTGAATAAAAGAAGAAGAGTCGTGATTCAATGAGGTTTACCTCACGGGACTCGATGAAGTTAACACTCTCTACCATTGAATTTAATAGATTGATCTTAGGACTATATTTCACTCTTAACAATAGGAAAAATTATGGTTAAAGATTTTATCCCCGTTTCTAATTAGATAATCATTAACAAAAAAAAAGGAAACTAGTTCCATTAGGTCTCTTTCACACTTGAACGTCTCTGCCTTTAACAAGAACTCTTCTTCCCATTCACAAACTCTTTTTTTTTTAAAGGAAAAAAAAAAAAAAAAAAAAAAACTTAAGGCAATTGAGAAGAAAATCCAAATCAATCCCCCACCCACCATTGTGATATTTTTTTAGAGGATCTAGTTAAGTAATTTACATTGATTTGAGTTTATTAGATACCAATCTTAAAAAAATGATTTGTGTGCAGCCCAAGTACTAGTGAATTTTTATTGAGCCACGGTCTTGCTTCAACTTTTGGAATTGGCTAACTTTGGCATGTATACGGTTATTTCGAGAATTATATATTGTGAACTTTGATTTACTATTTGTATTCTATTAAAATAATCATTTATTATCTGTATTTGGTGACTCCCAGGGTAGCACAATAACATGTAATTTTGATTTTCTTCTCAATTCCTTGCAGAGTTTGTGAATGAAAAAAATAGTTATTGTGTGAAGGGAGAGTCATTCTAGCGGAACGAGAGACCTACTGGAAGTAGTTTTCCTATTTGTTTTGTTAATAATAACCTAAATAGAAACGTAGAGAAAATCTTTAACCATAACTTTTCCTATATCACTAAAGAGTGGAATATAACCCTAAGATTAATGTATTAGATCTATTAGATTCAATGGTGAAGAGTGTTAACCTCACCGAGTCCCGTGAGGTTAACCTCATTGAATCACGACTCAAAGAAGAATTAACCAGTTGACCCCCTATCCGATCCTCCAAAACTTCTTATCTCTTTTGGTTAACTTTGTCCATTCCTGATGTAGTTGCATTCTATGAGACCTCTCCTCAGCAGTCAATGTCTCAGATCTCTTCCTCGGCATCAATGTTAGCAATCAAAGCAGAAATATTTTGACTGCATAAATTGATCTTACCCCAAACTTTAGTCCTTCAACTTTTAAGGTTGCATCTGATCGTCTTTAGTTTCCACCATAAGCAATAGCCAGGGTGACCAGATATCACTGAGTTGTTCCACCATGATTTCTTCTGTCAGGGTTGGGTGATCAAATCAACCGTTATCAAAGGAAAAGATGCGAGTGTTGCCACCAATAGAAGAGTTTGCCAACAGAATTGTGTGATGGTCAAAACATACCGCTCCCTTAAGCTATTCAACTTTATCACCAAACTTAGCAATATAATCCATCGAATCCATAAACCGATCCAACCGACTACGAACAGGGTGCTCTCTTCGATTTGACCTTGTGAATTTCCCCCCTTTCAGAATGAAATCAATGAGCTCCACCTCATTAATGAATTGATTGAATTTTTGCATACTCATGGACCTCCTTCCACAACCTTTCTTTTCGTTCATGTGACAGACAACATTAATGTCTCTTTCTAACACCCATGGGGATTGCACCCAGCCAGCAATGTCATATAGTTCTTCCCATAAATGTTCTCTTAGAGAAGGATCACACGGTCCATAAATGTTAGACCCTGACAAAAAAGAGTTGTCTGAGATCAACTGGAACTGAATAGAAAGAGAAAAAGTCCATTTCAACAATTCTCTCATCTGTAAAAGATCAACATCCCAAATAGCTAATAGACCTCCTGAACTGCCAATGGATTCCACCATAGCCTAATCAAAAGAACTGTCACCCCCACAACTTCCTGATAAATTCTCTAGAACATCTCTCCAATTTTGATTTCTGAATGAAAACTAGATCTAGATGATATTCTGAAATGAGCATCTTTGGAAGCATTTGGCTAAATTATCTAGAATAGAAACAAAAATTGAAGTGGAATGAATGAAAAGGCAAAACGGGCATGTAGAGTTTCCTCTTTCATGCCAAACAAGAAAGAAAAATAAGGCTAGATCGGCTTCTAGGCCATGCACTCTCCTAAGCCTATGAACATCTTATGCATAGGCGCAAAGGTATTCATGAACCAACATCCACAAATGACCTCTCATTACCCATACACCTTTTAATTGCAAAAGAAAGAATAAAAGGGTGTGTTTGATTTTTGGGTATTTATGGAAAAAGAAAAATTTTCTCCTGAAATTTAGTTTTCCAACATTTGATTTTTTACCGCCGATGAGGGGTCGAGAAGGGAAAAGACAAAGACGCTTAAATTTGTTTGGTTTTGGTAAACATGAAAAACATTACATTCATGAAAAATCTTTTCCATTAGGGCATCCAACAAATGGCATCACCATATTATATCCAACCAATTACCCTAATTTGGTTGCATTGGCAATTGATGTTTTGATTCAAGTAAGGCATGCATGTTAGTGTTTTTTTTAATCAACTTAAATTCAACATAAGAAATTTATAGTCTCATGAATGGGGAATTCTAATAGAGGAAACGGGCGAGGGAGGGGGGTGCAACCCTTCATCCCCCTCGAGATGTGGGCCTTCGCGCATCCGAGGGAGATGGAGGGTTGCACCCCCCTCCCTCGCTCGTTTCCTCGCCAATTAGACAAGCCCCTCATGAATACATAGTAGATGTGAGGGGTCAACAAGTCTCTATGTTTACCAACTCGTATCAACTATTTTTCAAGTACACATTTTTGCTAAATGCGATGAATCACATGTAACAATTTTTGGAGCTTAATATGGGTGCTTTTACTATAGGGTTAAATGCCATAAATCTATAATCTTTTATCTAGTAAAGTGTCAATCTTGTTCTTGGGATTGAGTTAAGTAGTTGTCAAAGCCAAGGGACAACGGTAAAGTTTGTATCTTTTGTTAGGTTTTAACATTAGTGCAAACTGCAACGTATGGCAAGGATCAGCCATGTTTGCTAGTTTTTTTTTTTTTTTTGGATTTTTTACACACTACACCACAAATACTTATCTACAACATTTGATAATAGCATTTTTTAAGTTTGTGCTATGAAAAGCCTAGTTTTAATAGTATTATAATATGAAAACGTTGTTAAAAACGAAGCCGGTGATTAAAAACGCAAAACACAAATTATTTAGCCCAAAAAATTGATATAGGCTCATTCTAAGCTAATACCGAAGAAGATATAAACACGCAACCCTAGCGCCCCTCTCTCCCTCGCTCTAGCTCCCTCTCGCTCTCTTTGTCACTTTCGCCTCTATCTTGCTCTATTGCTCTCCCTCTCTATGTCGCTCTTGCCTCTCTCTCGCTCTCGAGCTGTTGATGTCTCTCTTCATTTCTATTTTCGGGTTTTGTTGAATGTTTGAGTGGAGATTGAAGAAAAGGGAGGTCTTGATTGGAAGGAACTTGGAGGATAGTACTAAGCATGGAGGCCTAAATTGTATCTCCACTTATGTGTTTTGGAAAATTTCAGGTGACTAGCTCAACATACTCAATAGTGATTATTGCGAGAAACAAAGGGTTTATAAGTTACTGATTTCCATCGATTTACAATTTATTTTTGAAGGAAATGTCGATTTGGTGAAATTCTTGAAGTTGATCCATAAGAAAGGGTTGTTGACGCCGGGCAGAATATCGATTATTTTGTAAGCTAGTTTCAACAAATAATTAACAGGGAAGAACGCAAGGGAATTGCCCAAAACACAGAGAAATAATTCTAATGTTTAATTCAAATTATCAAAATCAAAGGTCTCTTACAATATTGAAGAAGAGCTCTATTTATAGTGCCCTATTCCTAAAAGAAAAAGTATAATCAAATACTAAAATAACAAGCAGTTTATTCTTAAAATAAAAAGTAAAGCCTAATTCTAAAAGGAAACTGCATATTCCTAAAAGAAAAGGTATAATTAAATACTAAAATAACAAGCAATCTATTTCTAAAATAAAAAGTAAAGCCTAATCCTAAAAGGAAACTAAAAATACTTCTAATTAAATTGAAAGATTACGAATAAGTTATTTTGTAAATAACTTTGAGAACAAATTAGGAACCCTAGAAACTCAAATTAGGAACCCTAGAAACCCTATTGTGTCAGTCGCCCCGGGTTGGAAAGAACTCATCCTCTAGTTCACAACAGCTTCATTGGAATCCTTTTGCGGTAGCCCAGGAGAAAGATCCTCTGGCACCAGGTCGGAAAGCTCTGCTAGCTCTTGCAGGCGTACTAGATTGTCTTTCATTTCCCTTCTCTTGAGCTCCATCTGCATACCTAGCACATACTCCTTTACTATAATAATCAATTCCTTGACTTCATCAACCTCGGATAGATTCGATTTGCAGTCTTTGTGACGGAGTAGGTTCTTGAGAGACATCACAATGAGTGGCTTACGGAAATCTCTATGTATCTGGCGACGCAAAACATGGAAATAATTTGCAGGAGTCGTGACGTTGACAATCTGCCAATCACACTCCTGGACCTGCTTCCTAAGTGCGGCGTCCATCTCAGGAATAACATATGGATTATCATCGCTCATCTTAAGGAAACGTTCCAATCTTGCACTTGAATGTTCAGGGCCTTGACCATCATAACCTTGGGGAAGAAGCACCACAAGTCCTATCTGGCGGAGCCATTTAGACTCCCACTACTAAAAAATTGATCAAATATCACCTGAGCACCATAAGCAAAATCACCAAATTGGGCCTCCCATATAACCAATGAATTTGAATTTTCCATTGAATAGCCTAATTCAAATCCGAGGACACCAAACTCCGAAAGCGAACTATTATTGACGGTAAACATCTTTTCATTTTGGTTCATGAGTACATGGTCCAGTGGACAATATTTCTAACCCGTTTCCTGGTCATGGACTACCGAATGTCTGTGACTAAAAGTACCTCTTTCACATCCTAGCCCCTCAACCGAACATGATTACCTTCCACTAGCAATGTAGCAAAAGCAAGTGCTTCTCCAACTGCCCAGTCAATGATCATCTTGGAGACTTTATCTGCAACTGTGCAGGTCGTGTGAAAAATATTGGCTCTCAACCAATCGTACCCTGAATCACCCTTGGGAGTCAGTAGACTCTTACTAATGACTAGAGTCTCATGGCCATCTCCATATTGCACATCTCCATCTTCATCATCGTCATACACATGCTCTCAAAGCTCCCCAGTTTTGTCTACCACATCTTCCTCAATCAGGAGATTGTTACCCTTCTGAATAGCATGCTTCCTGCATTCAGTCGCTCTATATCCCTGTTCACCACATCCGAAACATCTAATATTTTGAGTTAGAATTAACCTGCGGTGGCTGATGCGCAGGATGAGATTCTTGAGGGCGAATTGGCCAACTGCTGACCATAGGCCTCCTGTTCTGCTGTTTTCCACAGCAAGTGCACGCTGGTATGCTTCAGAGATGGTCCTCAACGAGTGAAGTCGCTGAAATAAGGGATGAGTGTAGCCGAAAGGAAGGAAGTGGCCCTTCATCTTCTTTCAATCAGTGATTTTGGCCTTGCCTTGTCTGTCTCATGATCGCCTCAACTGCTGCCACCAAGCAGATGCTCTGCCTTTGAGTTTGATAGCGACCAATTTAAATTTGACACAATCTGGAACTTCTTTATACTAAAAAAAATACACTTTACTTCATTCAACCAATCAACGAATCCTTCGGCTTGTAACGTACAAAAAACTGGTGTAGATCCACTTTGAAACCGAGATTTTCATGACGATCCTCCCGACCACGGTGCTTCCAGAATCGAGCACGATTGTGATACGGGTTTTCGAAACTGGAATCAGAATCGTGATCTTCCATCTCATGATTACCGAAATCCTGCAGCGTTAGACGCTGGGTTAATTTTGCAACTTGCCTTTGTAAATCCTCAATCATCACATCCTGAACGCTACGATCACGGTGAGGGAAGTCCTCGTTCGAAACCTGCCTGCGACGACCACGACCACGACTACCAGCCATAGAAACTGATGAAATCTCACCCCAATAAGATGTTGATGCTCTGATACCAACTGATGCTGGGCAAAATAGCGATTATTCTGTAGGCTAGTTTCAACAGATAATTAACAGGGAAGAACACAAGAGAATTGCCAAAAACACAGAGAAATAACTCTAACGTTCAATTCAAATTATCAAAATCAAAGATTTCTTACAATATTGAGGAAGAGTTTTATTTATGTTCAATCAATAAGCAGAAAACAATGAATAATTTGGCAAAATGTTCAACCAAGTTGAGCAGGAAAGTTATGTTATTATTTGCTTATCTAAAGCTCATAATTCAACAATCAACTAGAATTTCACTAGGATGGCCACTATAATTTCATAAGCCTCTGACACCAACTTCCTGAAGCAACTGACACCAACTTCAACAAGATGGCCACTAGAATTTCAACAATCAACTACCAACTTCAACAATCATAAGCCTCTGACACCAACTTCCTGAAGCAAGATGGCCACTAGAATTTCACTAGGATTGCGTGTTGGATTACAAGTAAAACATATAGTCATGCACAATACAAAGCATGATATTGACTAAATGAAAAAAATTCAAGTAGATAAGACAACCAACTAATGTCATGGTGCCTAGGAATGATATCAAGTTGAAAAAAAAAAAAACACTCGCATGGAAAGAATTATCGATAAAAGACCTTAAAAAACTTTATTCTATGACTAGGCCAAAATCACCTAGACCTCATAAACAAACAAATAGGTGAGGAAACAATACCTTAGCCAAATAACTTGCATTTTCTACCCAAGAACCATTTGCAAGCAAGCAACTTGATCAACTTGACCCAACCTGCAACTTGCACTAACAACTTGCATCCTATAAGCATAACAAACTTGCAAATTGGATAACAACTTGCGTGCTAAATCTGCAACTTGCAAACAGACTTTACAAGCACAATTTGCAAAATGTCATCATAACAATTTGTAAAGACAAGTCGTAGCCTGCTAGCCCCGCTCCAGCTTTACTGATCATAACAATTTACTGATCAGTAAACATCCATCATAACAATTTACTGATCAGTAAACATCCATAACAATCCATAGCAATTTAATCATCATAACAATTTACTGATTGCCTTTTCTTTTTGTCATTCAGAAGAAACATTTCAAGCTTGAAAACAATTATTTTAATTTTCACCGTAAATGATGACTAATACACCAACCTTGTTCGTATAATCAATAACTTCTCCCTCACAAAAATACAATCCCAAACAACTTTATACTCTATCAACCTCAAATTGAAATTATGTATATATATGATTCAAGGGGCTACATAAGCAGAAAACTTACATGGATTTACAATCAAGGACAAACTAAAATTGACCAATTTGAATCAAGGTTTAACAAAAAAACAACAAAAAGGATTTTGGAAAGACAAATCCGGAGTGTCCATGCCTTTTCATTCTTAATAAATTTTTCTCCCCTTCCAAATTCAAAGCGTCTGCAAATTTCATAGAAATCAAACAATCTTTCGGCCTGCAGAAAAACGAATGCACTTCAACTAATTAGAAATAGTAAAAAAAATGATTGGAAGGCGGTAAGAATATCAAAGAGGATATGGGTAAGATGCAGGAGATGATTAAAAAATATTTCTAAATCATTCTCATACTTGCAAGTGGCTTTTAACATGGGCAATGCTAAGTCCTCTCACATTCATTAGTTGAAGGACTAATTTGGGAGTTGTTTCTGCAACAATCAAAGAAAAAAAAATGATAAAGAGTTAGTAATCATATTTATCCTTTATTCTCTACCATTAATGTTTGACTGATATGTTTTCTTCTTTTAAGTTAAAATACTGAAACTTTGATGTATATGAATATCAAAATATTGCAGATGTTAATGAAAGAAATTTTAAAACCTACTTTCTTGTCCGCCGAGCCTTTCAACGGCATGAACAAAAGAGATATGAAGATCAGGAGTCCAACATAATCTAAGCAACTTTGATTGAATATACTGCCTTACTGAAGTTAGCCCTTTGTTGGGAAGTCAAGCGGTACAGTTTTCGATGAATTTAGAACAACTAGCATGTGCATGGATCCCCAGGTTGTAAGCACAATTCGCAAAGGTCCATGGTTCGTTCAAGGTGATCCAATGCTTCACTCTGTCACCAAACTCCTTGTAACAAACCTCTGAATCTTGTAATAATTTATGCCTTCTTGGTTCACTCCATCCCTTCTCTTTCCATCTAAAGCCAAAAAATAATTGTCACAACTAATTATTGTTCTTAACCTTATAATCGTACAAATTGAGGCTCTTCATAATAGTAACCAAGTCTTCAATGACACTTTTAACTTTCCGAAATTGATCTATTAGCAATTCATCCACATCAAAATTATGCTTATGCTACTACTCACTTGGTATAATTCTTGACCAATAAACAAAGAACCTGTAAGTATCCACGTTCATTTTTTTTCATTATCTTCACATCTTCCTGAAAATTATTGAAGGAAACAAAACAAAAAATGAGCAAAAACAGGTTGTTCAAAATTCAGAGAACACAAAATAATAGAGGAAAATTTGTAACAAATTATAAAACTGTCTAGGATAAGACTACATATATCCTTCCTTGATAATTGCCTTGCAAACAAATGAGTTGTACTAACTTAATAGCGACAACTAATATACCGTGACTAAATGTTTTTTCTGTATATCTATATATATATATAAATTTTTTTTTTCAAAAAATCCATTAGGGACGTCTTATACCGTAGATACCAATTTTTATTTATAAAACTTAGCGACAGCTAATATACCGTGGCTAAATGTTTATATATATATTTTCAAAAAAATCCATTAGGGACGGCGTATACCGTAGCTACCAATTTTTATTTGTAAAACTTAGCGACAGCTAATATACCGTCGCAAATGATTTAATTAGCTACAACTTGTTCTGCATTTAGCCACGGTTTTTCCGTCACAAACACAAATTATTTGTAAAACTTAGCGACAGCTAATATGCCATTGTAAATGTTTTAATTAGCCACGGTTTTACCGACACAAGCACAGTTGTTATGCTTTTTGTTTTCGTCAGTTACCAAAATAATTAGTGACGGTTTTTTGCCGCCACAAATCTTTTAATTAGAGACGATTTTTTAATTTCGTCTCTAGTACTTGTAGCTATTGGATCTTTTTTTTGTAGTGACAATTTTATGAAGAATTGATTTTCTGTCAGTAAATAAATAACCAAACAACAAAAATTTGCATAACAAAGGAAATGGAATCCATTTCTCAAGGAAAATGCCTAACCGAACAAACCCTAAATAGCAAATAATTGTCCCAAACAACTTTAGAGAAATATTTTATTTCATCTTATATTTTTATTGTGACGTTAATATATATTTATGCTCTTACTAACAACTATAGTATGTAAAGGCAAATTTCTTAAGCCAAGAACTGAAAAACTTATAACTTAGCACAATGTGAAGTTTATTCCTATTTATAACTAGCCAAATTAAAACACAATTTTTATGACTATATAAAGGTTATTCTTATATAGAGTATCACTATAGAGGTTTTATTGTATCACTTAATTCATAGTTAGATTTGTAAATTTTTTATTCTTTTTATTTGTAGGTTTCTTTTTTCTTTTATATATTTGTCGTAACATTGTCGTGCAATGAGGTGTGAAAGATAGCCCCAATAGCCAAATCTATGGTAATTTTCATAGTTACCATAGATATGACTTAAAAGAAAAAATCTACTCAGCCAAGTCCAGACACTGGGGAGGGTGTTCAATATGGAATGCCAACTCTACATTTCTCTCCATGGATTTGAAGAAGATGGAAAAAGGGGTAAAATTGACACTCATGTGTTGAATACCCTCCCAAACACTAATCAATGCTCTCTCCCCAAGTTGAATATATGAGAAAAATGATTAGTACACCCTAGTGAAAGTTCATAACATGATAACATGAGAGAACGAAAAGCTAGGGAGTTTCTTGAGAACCTAAACACTTGTGCATTATATCACAAAGACAACCTTTGCAAATTAATCAAATTGCAAGAATGTTTATTACTTTTACTTTTCCACGGGCCAAATGCACAACTTTATTGCATTATAGTAGAACGGAGCTAGATTCGTTATATAAGTTTTTAGATTCGATCGACAAACTCAACTACATTTCCCTCTTGTATTCATTCCGTTCGCTCCTAACAATGATGTTATTAAGTAATTTTCTTCGATTTTTCCCAATTGAAGAAATTAATTTCACATCATATTTAATTTGTTTCGTTTCTTATTATTTTTAGATATTGGTCAATGTTTTGTATTAATCTTAAAAAAAAAAAAATTATAACCACTGGTCTTGGATAATATGAGGGTCCACTTCTATGTTCCGACCAATGAGCAACTAAAGATTCCCACGCGCGACAATGAGTCCCGCGCGCAATCCAATAAACCAAACACGCACTCGTGACTCAGAGGCTCTCACTCTCCTGTTTAATCCAACGGTCCAAATAGCATTCGGATTTCTTTATAAAGGGCACCCCACTCACCTCTCTGAGGGCACTAACTTGTCATCCAAATTTCTTGGAGAGAGTGTGTTGAAGGCTGTGGAAATGGTGGTGAGTCGGGTTGATGGGTCGGATCGAGCTCTTTTTTTCAAGCCAAAACGAGAAGGTGAGAGGGTGATTGCGGCTGCTGGTTCATGAATACCTTTGGGTTTGTGCTACGATGATCTATATGTGCAGGCTAAGGGTGTCCATGACCCAGGAGACGATTTTAGCCTTCTTTTCCATCTTATTTGGTTTGAAGAGAGCTCCAACTCCCATCTCTCCTTTTCATTTTTTTTATGGTTTTGATTTCATTTTTTTCATGAATTAACTTGATGATGAGTTTTTTGTTATTTGTAGTCATGGTTTGTTGATTATGTTAATCCATGAATTTGGGATTGAAAGACTCTTGATGATCATCAAGGTTTGTTCATTAGTTATGTATAGTTTTTACACTAAATGATTGATTTATTTAATTGTAGATCATATTTCTATTCATCTCTCAAACATCTGTAAGTGCTGTTTGATAGTTTTTTTTTTATTATTCTTTTTATTCATTTTCTGTAATCACACAACCACAAGCACCTATCTAAAAGAGGTAGAAGTGTAAAAAAAAAAAAAAAAAAAAAAAAAAAACTAGCAAACATGACTGACTAGAATTGTTGCTCAAATATACTCAAGGTTCAGTTGACGATGAGTGCTGCTTAGAGATGATTATATTGTTATCAAATTATAATTTCTTGATTTGATGAATGTTGATTAAAATGGTGTAATTAGTTCTTATCTTGTGAGAGATACCTTATATAATTAGTTTTTTAAGTTTTATGTATTAAATACCACTTCAATCTTATCTTCTTGTTGTTTTTAATGGAGTAGAGAAAATCAAAGTTGATGGAAAGATTGATTGGAAGATGTTGTCTGTATTATCAATAAAGCAATAAAAAAAACGTGATTGGTGAAATCTAATACTGTTTGTTCATGAAGGGTCCACACTAGCTGTGTTGTTTTGTTTTCATGTATTTGTTTTCTAGTTTTTGTATTTGACACTTTCTCTGAAATTTGGATAGTTGGCAATGTGAACCAAGTTGGCAAATGAGCAGTGTTATATATGGGGTAACTAATTTGTCTGAAAGTTCAATTCCAAAAAATATAGTTTCATATTTTTTTATAATTTACTCAGTCTGGTGCTTGTGCTTGATCAGTGGTTGGGGAGGGTATTCATAATGTTAACTCTACCATTTTTCATGGATTTGAAAAAGATGGAGCAAAAGATAGAGTTGACATTCACGTATTGAACACCCTTCCCAACACTAGTTTGTGCTCTCTCCATAGGTTACGTAAAAAGATTCAGACAACCATGCAAGTTCAATTACTGAGTATGTATTATTATCTGAGTGTTCTACTTAGTCTGGTTAAGTACCTATGTTGTCATCCAATGTAGCAGGCTGTAGGGGTTTGGAACCCCATCTATGTACTTGTATGAACTCTATCGAAATTAATGGTACTTCTGTTAGAAGGAAAAAACAATAAAATGGGGTGGATTTTTCATATAAAAAGAAATGATTTTATAAGAGTTACATACGTACCAAATAGAACCTGGTTAGATATGCTAATAAGTTGTTTGGCTACATTTAAACATCATAAAACCTATACTTCAATTTTTCTAGCTAGCTAGCTAGGAGCAATGCATTCCCCTATATATGGTGTAAATGTCACTCTTAATATTTTGATTATGATCAAAGTCCCTATGTTTTAACTGTGACTGAATGTGTTTACTTTAATCAAAGATTTTATGTATGATAATGTGAAAAAAAAAAAAAAAAAAAGAGTTGTTGGTGCCATAATAATTATCTAAAATCTGTCAATATGCCTCTTTAACATTGGATCCTCAAACAAAGAGTTCATGAAGTCGATCAGCATGAGGACACTTTCTGCTAGTTGGGTGACCCCAACTGCACACTCCAACCATGAAATCACTTTATCGCCTTGATCGTAGAAGTTGTATTTTTGCTTGGAAAGATATTGCAAAATACATGCACCCTGATATTCTGAGAAACTAACTTTACCAACTTAAACACCTCTAACTTTACCAACTTAAACACCTCTAGTACTAGGCTCTCGTCTGAACCCTCGACTATAGAATACGACTTCATTGCTATTAGAGAGTGGACTACTCCTTTTAAGCTTCATGATAACCCCTTCTCATTTGATATGAGATAATTAAAGCCAATACTATTCCAACATTCTCATCCTTCTGTCAACCACCCACTAATGAGCTTTCATGTACTTTACTTAATTATTGAAATTCCAGTCAATTATCTGTTAAAAGGGATCGAGATGAGTACCAATACAATTAGGAGGTTCCGATTGTTCCATCTGTCTGAATCTCTATATTTAATTATTTATAATAATTGATGGTTCCTGTTTGCAATTGGCATAAAATAGAAATCCACCATTGTTTTAGAACTTAACTTTTGGGATAAATAAACACAAAGTGCTTTTAACATTACATTTCATTGTTCACTTATAAAGTTCAGACTTTTCCACTAATCTTTTTGTGTTTCATGAAAAAATAAAAATTGAAGCAAAAAATGGGTCAACAATTTGAATAATCCATTTCCATATCGAGTCTTAAAGGCCATAACTCATAATTTCATATAATTTTCTCGATTTTTTACTTTTGTGGCTTTTCCTCTTTTTATCCATAATCTATCATCCTTTCCACTACATTTTCATGTTGTTACATAAAAATAAAAATTGAAGCAAAAAATAATGGGTAGAAAATTTGATTGACACATTTTCACCGAATTTCAAAGGCTATAACCCACAATTTCAGAGAATTTTCTTGATTTTTAACTTTTTCTAGTTTTTCCTCTCGTTATCCCTAATCCCTCTTCCTTTCCACAATTTTTTTGTGCTTTTATGTAAAATGAAAATTTGAAGCAAAAAATGGTCAAATTTTTTAATGATACATTTTCACTGAATTTTTTTTTTTAAAGCAAGCAAAGTTTTAAGGACCCCTTAACCTTTATATTAATGAAGCAAAAGCAATCTCTCACTGGAGAAATGATTCACCATTACAAGCCTAAACAATTAATGTACAAAGTCAATCTTTGTATCTTTTGTTTGCTCTCTTAGTTCTTTTGGACTTTCAGGGGAAAATACTAAATGTAGGTGATTGCTACCGATTCTAAATCACATCATCACTAGAGGGGTTTGGCTCGTGTTCTTCTTCAGAATCTTGGCAACTTTATTGTTTCACCCTATTGTCTGTGTGTTTATTGTGTTCTTCGCATACTTCTTTTAGCCATATGTAGCTTTTCTTAAAGTGTTACGTGTCACGTGTCACGTGCTTTAATTTCTTGTTGTGTTACATCGGGAACTTTGTTTCCCTTGTCATATTCATTTGTCATCATTAAGACATATTCAATATCAGGTGGAGATAGAGATGACATTTTTCGATTCGTCCAGTTCTGTGATGGTGAGTAGTTTCAAATCACAGAATCCAAATCTTTCACCATTATTGGAATCATGGGGATTGTTGTCTTCCTTTGCATTACCATCCTCCAACTCATTTTCATTGATCCCAGTTTGCCCGACTTTTGGAGTCATTTATGTTTTCCTAGCAGCTGTCATTGGTAGCACTTCATCATTGGGAGTTGCCTCTCTACCTTCGTCAACATCGATCATGCACTGTTATCTCTGTATCTACGCATAAGGGCTATGCACTGTTAATCATTTCCATATTATTATTCTCATCAATACCTTGTAGAGCATTGAATGAATTATTTTTCAGACAATTCATCCTTCATTTTTTTTTTCGTGAGTCTCGACTTCTGCCTCACCTCAACCCATTCTGCGGCACATTCTTTAGTTCCTTTGTCATTGTTCCTCCTATTGTTCAACTGAGTCTTCCTTTCAAAGTTATTTCTTCTAGATGCTATCTTCTCCTTTTGTAGCATCATTTTATCATGTCCATTCATCATACACTGGCCTTTGTCATGCCCAAAGACACTACACTCAGAACACATCAATGGTTTCTAAGGATAGTCGATTGCAATTTCATCCAACTCACCCCCTTCCCTACCCACATCTAATCTAATGAGAGTTGGAAGCTCCTTATCTGGCTTCACGTCCACATAAATTGATGCATATGTGATGCGAGCTCTAGTTGAGGTGGCTTGATCAAACCTGACAGGTTTCCCAATCAAATTAGCAATATAGCTCAACCCCTCCTTGGACCACATGCAATTGGGGACATTGTAAAGATGTACCAATACTGCAATTGTATTGATCTCCTTCCTTAGACTCCCTAAGTCTTCCTTCCATGGTTTAATCACCATGAGTTTGTCCCTAACTTTGAAATGAGCTTCTTCAAGTGCTTTGGCTCGATCATCTTCATTCGTGAACTTGAAGAAGAAAAATTCTCCATTCGATGTAACCTCAAGATCTCCTCTTTTTTTTTTCTTTTTTTTTTAAAAAAAAAAAACCTCCAGTGGGGAGGGGCAGCTATGGGATGTCAGACCTTTATTACTAGGAAAAAATTATGTTACACATGTCGGGGGTACATGACGACTTTACCCGAGAATGAAACCAATGAAAATACATCATTAAAGTCAATCGAATAAACTCTCGTAACTCATACACATTCAACTTCATATTGTATAGCAAAAAACATGCTTTCACTAAAAGAACATAGTGCGTCAACCATTCTCTAAGTCTCACTAGCATTAGATGAACGCCATTGCCAATTTGCAACATTGTAAATCACCTACGAACACGCACTGTCAGAACAGCAGCAGCAGGAAGCAAAGAGCACTCTGTTTTGCAACAGTTTGCACTTTGTTCCAGCATTGCAACATAACAGCAAAATATGTGCAAAACAGGCAGCAATTATGCAGAGTACTCTGTAAAAATAGAGCACTCTTGCCACAATCCAGAGACATCGTGCAATGCACCGAAATGTGCAGCCTTGAATTCACTGTTTCAGCAGAGTTTTAGGCCTAATCTCTGCTACCACAGTCTCGCAGAGATAGCCAAAATGAGGCAATAAAACCAGCAGAGAGCGCACCTAATCAAGATCTCCTTTTGGTTTTCACTTCCTCTCCACAATTATCTTGACATGGCTGAATGGAAGAGGTTTATCAAGGAGCATCCTCACCAACTGGTCTGACCATATTTGTTTGTCCTTTTCTCGAATACCTGGAGAGCATAATAACACACCTTCCTCAAACATGAGATTTGAGTAGTAGATTGGAGCCTTCAACCCATCCCAATTCCTGCTTCCACCGAAGAAATGAGCCCATTTCAACAAAGGTTGACTCTTGTCAAAATCTTCTTCATCTCCGCTAAGACCGTCTCTACAGACAACCTCTTCTCTGTCCAGAGCCAGACAGGTGGAAGCCATTTCGATTTGTAATATTTGTAGCTTTTCCGCTTGTTATCTCTAATTTCTCTTCTTTTTCACTACTCTTTTTGTGTTTTTACATAAAAATAAATTTTAAAGAAAAATGGGTCGGAAATTTGATTGACAAATTTTCACCGAATTTCATAGGATAACCCACAACTTTTGAGAAATTTCTCCATTTTCAATTTTTGTAGTTTTCCTCTCAATATCTATAATCTTTCATCATTTCCAATGCACTTTTTGTGTTTTTATGTAAAAATAAAAATTGAAGCAAAAAAATGGGTCAATAATTTGAATGGGATAAAAATTGAAGGAAAAAAATGTGTCATACAATTTTCTCGATTTTTAACATTTTTTCTACTTTTCCTCATTTTATCCATAATCTATAATCCTTTCCACTACCCTTTTCATGTTGTTACGTAAAAATAAAAATTGAAGTAAAAATTTTTGTTGAAAGTTTGATTAACACATTTTCACCAAATTTCAAAGGCTATTAACCCACAATTTCAGTGGGTTTTCTCAAATTTTTAATTTTTTTTAGATTTTTCGCCTGTTATCCCTAATACCTTGCCATTTCCACCACCCTTTTCGTGTTTTTAAATTAAAATTAAAATTGAAGAAAAATTGGTAAAAATTTTGGATGATACATTTCCTCCAAGTTTCAACTATAACCCATAATCTCTCATCTTTTCCACTACTCTTTTGGAATTTTTCGTAAAAATAAATTTGAAGCCAAAAAATGGGTTGGACTCAGTTTACCGAATTTCAAAGGCTATAACCTATAATTTTTTTAGAGATTTCTTGATTTTTATTTTTTGTAGTTTTTCCTCTCAATATCCATAATCTTTCATACTTTCCACTACCCATTTTGTGTTTTTATATAAAAATATAAATTGAAGCAAAAAAATGGGTCAATAATTTGAATAACAAATTTCCGTCGAGTTTCAAATGTTGTAACCCACAATTTTAGACGATAATCTCGATTTTTAACTTTTATTCACAATCTGTCATCGTTTCATCTACCCTTTTCGTGTTGTGACGTAAAAATATAAATTGAAGTAAAAAAGTGTCTTAAATTTGATTGACACGTTTTCATCGAATTTCAAAGGTTATAACTCACAATTTCAGAGGATTTTCTCTTCTTTTTTTTTTTTTTTTTTTTTTTGGTCTTTCCGCTTGTTACCCCTAATACCTCATCCTTTTCACCACTCTGTTCGTGTTTTTTTTTTTTGCCAAACACAAATTTTTTATTGAAGATAAGAAAGGAAACAGGGTACAAGGAAAACCATTTATACATCAAGGAATGCCAAGACACTATGAAGATGTTCAAATAACAAGTCTTCAAAAAGATTACAGGCCAAACCCATCCGCCACAACAACTCCATAATCTTGTAAAGATAAAATGTTCCAATTTGTTGAGCCCCTAAAAAACCTCATATTTCTCTTTTTTGTTTTTCCACACACACCACATGAGCATGTGAGGAACCCTACACCATACCACTCCGCGCGCTGCGATGGATTAGCTTGGGACCACCAACTTAGCCAATCCAAAAGGGAACCTTGAAACATCATACTCAAACCAAATTCTGACAAGAAACTGTTACAAATAGATTTGGAAAATTTTGCAGTGAAGCATCAAGAGTCTCGTCATTCTCATTACAAATCACACAAAGACTTCCTGTGAGGAATCCTCTCTTCCTTAACCTATCTTTAGTCAAAATCCTCTCATGCAACATCGACCAGCAGAAGAAATTAATGTGAGAAAAAAATTCACCCAAACCAGATTCTTATGAGAGGAAATGAAAAGGTTGGAATGAGTCTTATAATGAGAGGTGGCTAGCATATCAGAAAACTTTTTAATCGAGAAACCCCGCACCTTTACCCATCGACACTAAACTATCATATCCCTCCGAGAGCATCTGATTATCCAACAATTGCATTAAATTGGTTGCATCCTCTAGCTCCCCATCACATAGAGGTCTCAAAAAGGAAAGATCCCAGGAAACTCCATTAGACCAAAAGTTGTCAACTCTCCCATTTTCTGATTGTTAATGACAAACAACATTGGAAACAAATCCTTTAAAAGATGGTTGCTACACCAAAAATCATGCCATAAAGAGATGATATTGTCATTACCACATCGTAACGAGGTGTGAGGCTAAAAAACACTTGCGCACCGAGAGATGGACTTCCACATGGAGCACCCATAGAGAGTGTACTTAGTTTTTGTATCCCAAAGTCTATAACCTATGGTCTCATAGGATTTTATTAATTTTAAATTTTTGTAGTTTTTCCTCTTGTTATCCCTAATATCTCATCATTTTCATGTTATTACGTTAAAATAAAATTTGAAGCAAAAAATGGGTCGAAATTTTGATTAACACATTTTCACCAAATTTCAAAGGCTCCCACAATTTTTTAGAATTTTCTCGATTTTTTATTTTTGTAGTTGTTACTCTCGATATCCATAATCTATCATCATTTCCACCATCCTTTTTGCGTTTTTATGTAAAAATAAAATTGACGCAAAAAAATGGTCGACAATTTGAATGACACATTTCCACCGAGTTTCAAAGGCTATAACCTATAATTTTAGACGATTTTCCTCGATTTTTAACATTTATGACTTTTCCTCTTTTCATCCATAATCTATCATCCTTTTCCACTAATGTCACGTAAAAACAAAAATGAAGCAAAAATATGTGTCGAAAATTTGATTGACACATTTTCACTGAATTTTAAACGCTATAACCGACAATTTGAGTGGATTTTCTTGATTTTTGTTATTTAATTTTTTTTATTTTTTTAGATTTTCTGCTCATTATCCCTAATACCTCATCCTTTCCATCACCCTTTTCGTGTTTTTAAATGAAAATAAAAATTTAAGAGAAAATTTGATTGATACATTTCCTCCGAGTTTCAAAGGCTATAATCCACAATTTCAAAGGATTTATCGATTTTTTATTTTTATGGTTTTTTCCTCTCGTTATCCCTAATATCTCATCTTTTTCACTACTCTTTTCTTGTTTTTACATAAAAATAAATTTGAAGCAAACCTGGTTCGAAAATTTAATTGACACATTTTCAACGAATTTCAAAGGCTATACCCACAATTGTAGAGGATTTTTTCTTGATTTTTATTTTTTTTTAGCTTTTTCGCATGTTATCCTTAATACCTCATCCTTTCCACCACCCTTTTCGTGTTTTTAAATAAAATAAAATTTTAAGAAAAAATTGGTCGAAATCTTTCATTCTTTCCACTACCCTTTTTGTGTTTTTATGTAAAAATAAAAATTGAAGCAAAAACATGGGTCGATAATTTGAATTACACATTACCACCGAGTTTCAAAGGCTTATAACCCACAATTTCATATGATTTTCTCGATTTTTCACTTTTGTGACTTTTTTTTTCTTTTTTAATCATATTTTATCGCACTTTCACTACCTTTTTGTGTTTTTACGTAAAAATAAAAATTAAAGCAAAAAAATGTCAAAAATTTTATTGACATATTTTCACCGAGTATCAAAGGCTATACCCACAATTTTAGAGGATTTTTCTTGATTTTTATTTTTTTTAGCTTTGTACCTCATCCTTTCCACCACCATTTTCGTGTTTTTAAATAAAATAAAATTTAAAAAACAAATTGGTCAAAATTTTGATTTATACATTTCCTGTGAGTTTCAAAGGTTATAACCCACAATCTCAAAGGATTTTATCAATTTTTTTATTTTTGTGATTTTTCCTCTCATTACCCTAATATCTCATCATTTCCACTACTCTTTTCACATTTTTACGTAAAATAAATTTTAGAGCAAAAAAAAAATGTGTCAAAATTTTGATATACACATTTTCACCAAATTTTAAAGGTATAAGCAACAATTTCAGAGGATTGTCACGAATTTTTTTATCTTTTAGCTTTTCCGTTTGTTACCCTTAATACCTTATCCTTTCCACCACTCTTTTTCGTGTTTCTAAATAAATAAATAAATTTAAAAAAAAAAACAAATTGAAGAAAAATTGGTCAAATTTTTTATTGCCTCCTAGTTTCAAATGTTATAACCCACAATCTCGGAGGTTTTTATCGATTTTTTTATTTTCGTAGTTTTTTCCCAATGTGGTGAAAACAATCCAAGCCATTGTTTCCAAGTCATGACATATCGTTTTGCTTTGGTCAAAGCCAGGCCACTGCCGCGAAGTAACAAAAGCCACAACTTTTAGCGTTTTTTTATTGAAGCGTGGAGCTACTAAAGCCATGTCTTCATTAAACAAAAGCGACTTTTTCTTTTCATTTTTTGTCTTTCTTCTTCTTCTCTCACATTTTTTTATCTTTCTCCTTCTCTCCTTAAGAGCTTCATGGCTGAATTAGAAAGCTTCAATAGTGCAGGAGTTGGAGATCTTGTTCGAGGTACGAATCTTCTTATCTTCATCAAAGCTTCACCAAAATTTCCACTATCCTGACCCAAAGAATGAACTCACATGTATACATTAATTATCTATGCATTAATAATGTTGTCATTTTTGTTTACTTAAGGTGATTGATTATGGAAGAAAATCATGGGAAAGGGTGAGTAGTTCTCGGCGAAGACATTGGTTGAAAGTATGGTGTTGCAGTGAATGGTAAGAAACATCATAACACAGGAAGCAATATGAACAAATTACATTGACTTGAAACTAACACTTCTAATCTATAGAAAAATAGCATGCCTATATTTATAAGCTTAGATATAAACAAAATGCATATATTTATATTTTTTTATATAATATTAAAATCATTTTTAGGGTCGTTTTACTTGTGTAAAGTCATCGCTTTCGTTTTCGCTTAAAGCCAAGCTATGGAAAATATCCTTCACCTTCGCATCACACTTTGACTACCTTGGTTCAGAGCACTGTCACTATCACCAATAACCTTAAGCACAGTGGATTATACATGATGTCTCGTTTGCTTTTGTTGTTATTATTATTATTATTATTATTATTATTATTATTATTATTATTATTATCAGTTATGTAAATAAAGTCGTGTTAGTTGTTTCCAAGTTGTATCTTCGAACATGTACCGATGATTTAAGTTCTTATTAAAATTCTACAAATCAACTTCCAACTTGATCTTCATCGACCATTTAGTCCAGCTAAGTC
Source organism: Berberis thunbergii (assembly GCA_003290165.1). Lineage (NCBI taxonomy): Eukaryota > Viridiplantae > Streptophyta > Magnoliopsida > Ranunculales > Berberidaceae > Berberis > Berberis thunbergii. Next base: position 65,315 of record QNQO01010360.1, on the reverse strand, counting down.
ACTTACAATTTTTTTATTTTTTTTAATCTTAATATAGTAATAAACACTGCGTAAAAACCAATAAAATTATGTAATTGAATTTCATATGCACAAACAAATCTGTTTTATTTTAAGAGCCCTCTCATAAAGACACCATTGACCATATGGGTCATGGATTCAAAGCTATGAACTGGAGATTACCATGCAATGACTCCAAATAAAGAAGGTAAGTTTTCCTACATTCAATAAAATGTGGAAATACCTAGAAAGATGCTTTTTCAGCACCAAATCTGGTCCATTCATTCATCCCACCACCCCATTTTCCATTTAAATCTCTTCTGACAAAATAGGTAAAATATAATCTTGCCTTAAATACTTCCTTTGAAATCTCTCAAGATTTTCATCCAATAGTCAGGATTCAATCTAGGGTTTTCATGTCCAAACCGACCTATCTCACCTTCTCCTGCCTATATAAACCCCTCACTCACCATCTCCTTTCAAGTAACTCTCTTCTCCTTGTTATTCTTCAGGAGAGTTTCATGTAGATGTTGTGGTGGTAGATAGAAAGCTATTTTTTGGTGTGTGTGTGGTGGTATTTAGTGGTTTTACGTGGGTGGAGCTCCATTCACTCCAAATCTAAAGGGACAGAGAAGGCGAGGCACGGCTGCTGGTTCATGAATACCTTTGGGGTGTGCATGATAACTGAGAATGATGGCGCACGTTAAGGGTGATCATGACTCAGGAGATGAGCTTTGCTTTCTTCTCTTCTTAATTGGAGTGAAGGGAGCTCCCCTTAAATCACCCTTTTAAAACATTTTTTTTCAAATATATTTGAAAGAAATTCATCTTTTATATTATGATCTCTAAAATGCTTTTCTTTTCTTATATATTGTTGATATTATTGATTTATGATGACAGTGATGGTTATATTGTTGATGGGTTTGTGGAGCTTTTTCTTGCAGGTATTGATCAAAAGCTGTATTGGTTTTTTTCACACTTGTTTGAGCAAGTTTTTCATTTAGAGCTAATGTAAGTAGAAGATCAAACAGATGATGAGCAGACAGTTTATTTGACGTACTCTTCAGTGGTTGAAATTTTATATTTGGTTGTAAAATTGGATTGATTCTTGTTTTCAGGTGTACTTTGTATTTATCAACAAAATAATGTATTGTTATATTTGTAGGAGCAACTCTAGCCAGCCTTGTTTGGTAGTTTGTTTATTTGGTTTTTTTTTTAAATTTATTTTTATTTTAAAACACAATCACAAACAATATCTATAGAAGAGGTAGAAGTGTAAAAAAATCCCAAAAAATGCCAAGAAAATGCTAGTAAACAAGGCTAGCTAGAATTGTTGATATTTGTAATGTATGATTCAAGTGAATGAAATGGTTCAAGTTTTGGTAGAGAGAAGTAACCATGCACACTTGTCCAAAAGAGTCAGTTTATCACTCTCGCGTGAAGGGCTTGACTCTCTAGAATTTTTTCGGTATCTATTATGCTTTTGTACTCTTGTAATAAACCCCAATTTCAGGCAGTTAGGCTTTATAGCCATTTTTTTGTCGGGTTTTTAATTTTTTACATTTCTACCCCTTTTATAGATGATGTGTGTTTGTGTTTTAAAGAAAAGGGATAAAATGTAAAAAAAATCAAAATTTTGACCAAAAATGGCTTTAAAGCCTAACTGTCTAGACAAACTCTGTAAAAAAAGATACAACTAATAATTCCTCTGGTGAAATAAGTTGTTGATAAAAAAGTTATTATTTAGTAAACCCCAATTGTGATTTTGGAACCTTTCTATGTCGTCTGGGAAGAGAGCACTAATTAGACGATGTTTCAAACAGTACTCTCTTCCAGGCCCATGGGGTTTCCTTCCTTTTTAGATTGCTTATAGTCAGCCATGTCTTCGAGTGGGTTTGAAAAAGAGAGAGAGAGACTGATATGAGATATCAAATGGGGGTAGGGTAGGTTTTGATTTTTTTTCTATTTAAAGGGCTAGGGGTATTTATGTAAATTTTATACTTAAACGGATATCCATGGGGCGGATATGGCCAAATCCGTATCCGCCCCGAATATTCGACGGATATTCAAGTAATATCCGTATCCGCCCTGAAACCCATTTGGCTATATCCAAATCCGCCCCATACAGATTGGGTGGGCGGATATCCATGAAAATCTGCCCCACTGCCATCCCTAATATCTCATCTTTTCCACCATTGTTTTCATGTTATTATGTAAAAATAAAATTTGAAGCAAAAAATGGGTCGAAATTTTGATTGACACATTTTCACCAAATTTCAAAGACTCCCACAATTTTTTAGAATTTTCTCGATTTTTAATTTTTGTAGTTGTTACTCTCGATATCCATAATCTATCATCATTTCCACTATCCTTTTTGCGTTTTTATGTAAAAAATAAAATTGACGCAAAAAAATGGGTCGACAATTTGAATGACACATTTCCACCGAGTTTCAAAGGATAACCTATAATTTTAGACGACTTTCTCGATTTTTAACATTTATGACTTTTCCTCTTTTTATCCATAATCTATCATCCTTTAAACGAATGTCACGTAAAAACAAAAAATGAAGCAAAAATATGTGTCGAAAATTTGATTGACACATTTTCACTGAATTTTAAACGCTATAACCCACAATTTAAGTGGATTTCTTGATTTTTATTATTTAAATTTTTTTTTTTTTTTTTTTGCTCGTTATCCCTAATACCTCATCCTTTCCATCACCTTTTTCGTGTTTTTAAATGTAAATAAAAATTTAAGAGAAAATTGGTCAAATTTTTGATTGATACATTTCCTCCGAGTTTCAAAGGCTATAATCCACAATTTCGAAGGATTTTATCGATTTTTTATTTTTATGGTTTTTCCTCTCGCTATCCCTAATATCTCATCTTTTTCACTACTCTTTTATTGTTTTTACATAAAAATAAAATTTGAAGCAAACATGGTTCGAAAATTTAATTAACACATTTTCAACGAATTTCAAAGGCTATACCCACAATTTTAAAGGCTTTTTCTTGATTTTTTTTTTTAGCTTTTTCGCTTGTTATCCTTAATACCTCATCCTTTCCACCACCCTTTTCGTGTTTTAAATAAAATAAAATTTTAAGAAAAATTTGGTCGAAATCTTTCATTCTTTTCCACTACCCTTTTTGTGCTTTTATGTAAAAATAAAAATTGAAGCAAAAACATGGGTCGATAATTTGAATCACACATTACCACCGAGTTTCAAAGGCTTATAACCCACAATTTCATATGATTTTCTCGATTTTTCACTTTTGTGACTTTTTTTTTCCTTTTTATCCATATTTTATCGCACTTTCACTACATTTTTGTGTTTTTACGTAAAAATTAAAGCAAAAAAATGTCAAAATTTTTATTGACATATTTTCACCGAGTATCAAAGGCTATAACCACAATTTTAGAGGATTTTTTTTTTTATTTTTTTAGCTTTTTTGCTTGTTATCCTTAATGCCTCATCCTTTCCACCACCATTTTCGTGTTTTTAAATTAAAAAAATTAAAAAAATAAAATTTGACCTAATTTTTTATTTATACATTTCCTCTGAGTTTCAAAGGTTATAACCCACAATCTCGAGGATTTTATCGATATTTTATTTTTGTGATTTTCCTCTCATTACCCTAATCTCATCATTTCCACTACTCTTTTCACATTTTTACGAAAAAATAATTTTGGAGCAAAACAATTGGTCGAAAGTTTTATTGATACATTTCCTCCTAGTTTCAAAGGCTACAACCCAAAATCTCGGAAGATTTTATCGATTTTGTTTTTCCTCTTGTTATCCCTAATATCTCATCTTTTCCACTACTATTTTTTGTGTTTTTACTTAAAAATAAAAAATTGAAGCAAAAAAAATGTGTCGAAAATTTGATATACACATTTTCACCAATTTTAAAGGTATAAGCAACAATTTCAGAGGATTTTCACGAATTTTTTTTATTTTTTAGCTTTTCCGCTTGTTACCCTTAATACCTTATCCTTTCCACCACCCTTTTTCGTGTTTCTAAATAAATAAATTTAAAAAAATTGAAGAAAAATTGGTCAAATTTTTTATTGACTCCTAGTTTCAAATGCTATAACCCACAATCTCGGAGGATTTTATCGATTTTTATTTTTGTAGTTTTTTCCCAATGTGGTGAAAACCGTCCAAAGCCACTTTTCCAAGTCATGACATATCGTTTTGCCTTAGTCAAAGCCAGGCCACTGCCGCAAAGTCACAAAAGCCACCACTTTTAGCGTTTTTTTATTGAAGCGTGAAGCCACTAAAACCATGTCTTCATTAAACAAAAACGACTTTTTCTTTTCATTTTTTGTTTTTCTTCTTCTTCTTCTCACATTTTTTTCTCTTTCTCCTTCTCTCCTTAGAGCTTCACGGCTGAATTAGAAAGCTTCAATAGTGCAGGAGTTGGAGATTTTGTTCGAGGTACGAATCTTTTATCTTCATCAAAGCTTCAACCAAAATTTCCACTATCCTAACCCAAAGAATGAACTCACATGTATACATTAATTATCTATGCCTTAATAAGTTGTCATTTTTTGTTTAGTTAAGGTGATTGATTATGAAAGAAAATTGTGGGAAAGGGTGAGTAGTTCTCGGGAAGACATTGGTTGAAACTATGGTATTGCAGTGAATGGTAAGAAACATCATAACACAGGAAGCAATATAAACAATTACATTGACTTGAGCTAACGCTTCTAATCTAATAGAAAAAAAAAGCATGCCTATATTTAGAAGCTTAGATACAAACAAAAGCATATATTTATATCTGTTATATAATATTAAAATCATTTTTAGGGTCGTTTTACTTGTGTAAAGTCATCGCTTCGTTTTTGCTTAAAGCCAAGCTATGGAAAATATCTTCACCATCGCTTCACACTTTGACTACCTTGGTTCAGAGCACTATCACCATCACCAATAACCCTTAGCACACGTGGATTATACATGATGTCTCGTTTGCTTTTGTTGTTATTATTATTATTATTATATTATTATTATTATTATTATTATTATTATTATTATTATTATTATCAGTTATGTAAATAAAGTCGTGTTAGTTATTCCAAGTATCTTCGAACATGTACCGATGATTTAAGTTCTTATTAAAATTCTACAAATCAACTTCAACTTGATCTTCATCGACCATTTAGTCCAGCTAAGTCACTACAATTTTTTAAAATTTTTTTTAATCTTATATAGTAATAAACACTGCGTAAAAACCCCATGAAATTATGGAATTGAATTTCATATGCACAATAAATCTGTTTTATTTTAAGAGCCTCTCATAAAGACACCATTGACCATATAGGTCATGGATTCAAAGCTATGAACTGGAGATTACCATGCAATGACTCCAAATAAAGAAGGTAGTTTTCCTACATTCAATAAAAATGTGGAAATACCTAGCAAGATGCTTTTCAGCACCAAATCTGGTCCTCATTCATCCCACCACCCCATTTTCCATTTAAATCTCTGACAAAATAGGTAAAAATATAATCTTGCCTTAAATACTTCCTTTGAAATCTCTCAAGATTTTCATCCAATAGTCAGGATTCAATCTAGGGTTTTCATGTCCAAACCTATCTCACCTTCTCCTGCCTATATAAACCCCCTCACTCACCATCTCCATTCAAGTAACTCTCTTTTCCTTGTTGTTCTTCAGGAGAGTTTCATGTAGATGTTGTGGTGGTAGATAGAAAAGCTTTTTTTTGGTGTGTGTGTGTGTGGTATTTAGTGGTTTTACGTGGGTGGAGCTCCATTCACTCCAAATCTAAAGGGACAGAGAAGGCGAGGCACGGCTGCTGGTTCATGAATACCTTTGGGGTGTGCATGATAACTGAGAATGATGGCGCACGTTAAGGGTGATCATGACTCAGGAGATGAGCTTTGCTTTCTTCTCTTCTTAATTGGAGTGAAGGGAGCTCCCCTTAAATCACCCTTTTAAAACATTTTTTTTTAAAATATATTTGAAAGAAATTATCTTTTATATTATGATCTCTAAATGCTTTTCTTTTGTTATATATTGTTGATATTATTGATTTATGATGATAGTGATGGTTATATTGTTGATGGGTTTGTGGAGCTTTTTCTTGCAGGTATTGATCAAAAGCTGTATCGGTTTTTCTTCACACTTGTTTGAGCAAGTTTTTCATTTAGAGCTAATGCAAGTAGAATATCAAACAGATGATGAGCAGACAGTTTATTTGATGTACTCTTCAGTGGTTGAAATTTTATTTGGTTTGTAAAATTGGATTGAATTGTAATTAATTCTTGTTTTCAGGTGATGTACTTTGTATTTATCAACAAATAATGTTTGTTATATTTGTAGGAGCAACTCTAGCCAACCTTGTTTGGCAATTTGTTTGTTTGTTTGTTTTTTTATACTTTTATCGTTTCTCTTTAAAATATAACCACAAATAATATCTCTTTATAACACAATCACAAACAATATTCATAAAAGTAGAAGTGTAAAAAAAAATGTCAAAAAATGCTAGTAAACAAGGAGCTAGAATTGTTGATATTTGTAGTGTATGATTCAGTGGAAACCATGCACACTTGTCCAAAAGAGTCAGTTTATCACTCTCGCGCTATGGGCCTACTCTCTAAAATTTTTTGGTATCTATTATGCTTTTGTACTCATGTAATAAACCCCAATTTCAGGCAGTCAGGCTTTATAGCTATTTTTTTGTTGGGTTTTTGACTTTTTACATTTCTATCACTTCTATAGATAATGTTTGGCGTTGTGTTTTAAAGAGAAGAGATAAAAGTGTAAAAAATTTAAAAATTGACCAAAAAATTGCTTTAAAGCCTGTCTGTCTAGACAAACTCTATAATAAAATACAACTAATAATTCCTCTGGTGAAATAAATTGTTGATAAAAAATTAAGTTTTTATTTAGTAAACCCCCAAATATGATTTTGGAACCTTTTTATGCAATCTGGGGAGAGAACACTAATTAGACGATGTCTCAAACAGTACTCTCTTCAAGCCCATGGGGTTTCCTTCCATTTTAGATTGCTTATAGTCAGCCATGTCTTGAAGATAATCTACTAACCAACCATAAGACAATTAGCAACAAAAACTGCAGCAGCACTTAAATCTTGATTGGATCATAGACAACATGTACAGATGCATTAGGATTGTTCTTCTGTTTCCTTCAAACTAAATCAGGATCATAACGATGTAATACCATTGGATTGTATACAAGTTTAACAGATTTGTAATCACATACCAAAATGCACTCGGAGACTGGTTTGCCATTTGATAAATTTGTGATCAACATAACACAAATGACAATTCTAACACAAATGGACAGGTTTTCATGTTCCGTACAAATGAAGCTATACTTGATTGGATAATTGAATTTCAGATCAGAATTCTAGGGGGCGAGGGAACGTGCGAGGGATAAAAAATAGCCTATAACCTAGCTCGATCGCCTTTTCCTAAGGAACTTGCGCGGATAGTCAATACTTTTTTAATTATTATAAAATTTCAATAACAAGTAAAATAAAATTTTAGAAAATTTGACTAAAGATCTCTTGGCAAAATATTCATTAAAATATCAAATATTACTTCTCACTGTTGTAAGGGCCTATTTATACTTTATAGATCATAATTGGGAACTTCAAATAAATTATATTAGGGACCTAGATATGATTAATCAATGTTTGAGAGAGATTGATTTTGATTTTAAAAAGTATAGAATATAGATGACAAAATGGAAATCATATAATTGGGGGATTGAAACAGATTATAATATGATTTAATTATAATGAAGTATATTTGAAAAGAGTTGATTTTAAATGTAAATATAATTAAGTTTAGTGGGACATTTAAAGCTTTTAAAAGGAAGAGACATTTAAGATCAAATTGTGTTACACAGATGTTTTAATTTTGATTTCTTTTGATAATGAAAAGTTACTCAACGAGCCTTATCTAATTATTCAACATAGGCAGTGACTAAATGACACTACCAATTTTGTTGAAGAACTCCACTATTGTCCTACTCAATGGAAAGAAACCACCATATAAATAAAAAATATGTCACATCTTTTCTCCATCAAGTATCACCACCAGTCACCCATCCCCTCCACAACCAGCCTCACTGGGCTGCCACCTCTCCCCTCACATCTTCTTCTTCTTATTCTTCTTCATTTCTTCTTATTTCATCATGTATTTTCCTTTTATTCTTTTAATCTCTTTCACTTTTTCTCCATCAAGCACCACCACCTCGCCACCGCCACTTCTCCTCTTCATCGTCGACCTTTTTAGGCTGTTACCTCTCCCATCACCTATTCTTATTTTCTCTTTATGATCTCATATCTCTTCCTTTTATTATTTTCCATCAACCGCCATCACCCCACAAACCGTCATCGACGATGGCAGGCATGGTGGTGAGGCTAGAGGTGGGACGGGCAACATGGTGTTGCTTCTGTGAGTTGAGAAGAAAATGTGAGGGTGGTGGTGTTCTTCAGTAGAAGTGACAACATCATTTAGTCGCTACTTTCAACAGTGTATATGTTTTTTTGTCAAAAGTAATTAGATTGGCTCTTGAGCCTATAAGGCAACATGGGGTGGTGGCGCTGTTGGCTAACGCGTAGGTCTCATAACTAAAGTGAGATTCGAGCCTTTCAAATTTACAAAAAAATCTGAAAATTTTCGGAAAAAAATGTAAATTGAGTAGCTTGTTTTTGTATTTTTACAAAACTTACAAAAAAATGCCAAAATTTACGAAACATTTCGAATTTTTTCGAAAAAAACCCTAAAAAATGTAAAAAAATTTCGCCATTTTTCTTTTCGTAGTTTCAAGAAAATGAAAATTTCATACAATTTCACAAAATTACAATCCTTGAAAGAGAGGTTAATTTTTCTAGTTAAGTATTTATTATTGTGTTTTAAAATGTGTCTCTTTTCTATCCATTCTTTAATTTTTTTTTTTTAAACAATGAAAAAGAGGGGTGAAAAGAGAAATAGGTGATAGGAGGGTTTTCTATCCTTGCTCATGTGGTGTATGTGGAAAGAGAGAAATATGAGGGTTTTTTAGGGGTTCAACAAATCAGAACATTCTATCTTTATCGAGATTAGGAAATTGTTGTGGTGGATGAGTTCGCCCTGTAATCTTTCTAAAGACTTGTTTTTTGACACCTTCATGATGTCTTGGCATTCCTTGATGTAAGAATGGTTTCCCTTGTACATTGTTTCCTTTCTTATTTTCAATAAAAATCTTCATGTTTGGCAAAAAAAAAAAAAAAAACGGGTGAAGAGAGATTGAAGTGGAAAAAACAACTAAAAAACCTAGACTAGACATAAAATGTGATTCATGTCATCCTTATTCAGGCAATAAATTGGTTGGACTGGGTTTGACCAAACCACGTTCCATTTGGGACAAAGTTTTTTGGGTGGGATCTAGTCACCAGCTTGAGAAATTGATGGCAATGGAGTAGGTTATTGCGATAGTCCATCACGCTTTTCAAGTCGATGTCCTCGTCAGCTTACTCTATCAGCACTAGTCCGATGGTAGTCTTCTATTTTTTGATAGTTTTACTCACCTACCAGTATTCAACAACTTAGCACTATTATGCTCATACATAATGCTAAATTAATTTAATCGAGTTTCTAAGTCGCCCCTTGCCACAAATCAACTAACTCTCCCAAAAGCCTGAATTGTTCATGAGGGAAAGGTTAATTATATGACTAGAATCATGACATACACTCTCTCTACTATAAAATAATATTACAATTGTACAATACCGTTACCAAGACCTTGGCTATATCAAACATCCCGTTAAATAGGTTAATTTGATACCCACAATATTCAACTACGATTAATAAATAAAAAAATTAACAAAATAATAATAATATTGTCACTACAGTACCTTCGACACTCTTAGGGTGTGTTTGGTTGCATGGAATCTCAATGTAATAAAAGAGTTTGCATCATTAGACATATATCTCAATGTTGATAGCTCTTTTATTTATTCCAATTATGGAAAATGTTGGGTCTGATTGAATGGAAGTGTGCTACTTTATGACATCCTTTTCATTGCTGATCCAGTAGTAGATCGTGGTGTACTCGGAGTTCAGTAGCGATATTTTGGGACACTTGATGCTAGGGTTGAGTGGGTGAGTGCTAGAGTGGATAATTATTTGTTCAGATGTCGAAGTCCCCCTCACCTGAACCTCAATTGTCTTCGTCATCTCGGCCAAGGTAAGTTTTAAGCTAATCATGAATTATGTAGCCAGAAATGATTCATTGGTATGTTGAAGTGGACACTAATTCGAGTGCTTGAATATGACTCCAGTGTGGAGTGTCAGATTCAACACAACCCCAAATATGGATTTGGGTACCCCAGTGCTACAATATGCTTAGTTTGGAAAAAAATGCCAAGTGATGTGGTGAATAGGATAGGACCTCCTATATTGTGTCAAAACACTTATTGATAAGCTATATATAATTGAGATCATATATTCCATGAAGAAATTCGATTATGGAAGGAAAAAATGGAAATATGCAACAACGTCAAATTAGTATCATAGAATTAAATCATCAAAAATAAAATCTCAAGTGTCACACAGCATGAATGTTGTGGTAGGTGGATACAATTATGCCACTGTTTTGAAGAAGTCCATTTGGGCTTCTTTGGTGATTGAATCTCAATCACTTTGCCAGTTGGTTTTATTGTTGCTTTACATTATACAAGGAGCTTCATCTCTTCTTCTTCTTCTTTTTCTTCTTCTTCTTCAGATCTGTTTCAAAAAAAAAAAATTTCTTTCAGCAAAGCAATTTTTTTAAGTTAACGAATATACCCAATAGACAAAAATTCTTACAACAATTTTTTTTTTTACTTTTCAAGTTTTGCTCTATAAGCAATTTTTCAATTCTTACAGCAATTTTTTTTTCTTTTCAAGTTTGATCTTGGTGTATTTTTGTATATATCAGGGAAGAGGAAAAGAGTAGAAGACACAAGATTCGTTAATTTGAAATCAAGAAGGTCGTTTTTGCGGTAAATCAGAGATTGGGGCCTAGGGGTTTTCCCATTTCGAACCCAACTCTCCGCTCGCTTTCAGTTCTTTGTAAGTCATTGATCTAAACCCTTTTTACTGTTTTTTTCTTAACAAAAAAAAATTTGTTTGTTTATTCATCAAATTATTGGGTTGATGGAGTTTCATCCATATTGGCTTCATTTTTTAATTTGCTTCATTTGTGCTTTTTGATTTTTGCATATTGTTGTTACGTGATTGTGATTTTTGGCTACTTGAATCAGCTATTAAGATATGTTATTATATTTAGGAGCTCTTCAATTTTTATTTCCTTTCTCTTGGTCGATGTGATGCTTCTTTTTTAACATATATTTACTGATAATGGCCTAAACCAATATATTTTATCCTAAACCTATACAGATAATGGCCTTGGAACTATGGGGATGGCATGGGGAATGTATGGTTTGGCACTTATGTATACTTCACAAGACCTGTCCAATAACAGTGTAAATGGCAACCTATAAACTATACCTCCTACCCCTTCTGCTTTGAATAATGTTGTAAAACCATACATGTAGATGTGGTTGAGAGCGGGCCACTGCATGTAGACAATGGAGGCTGTAGCATTATGTTGTAGCGATGCATACAATGCATTCAATAGAAATGGCTGTAAGTGTGCGATCCATACGTATGTTAGCCAAAATCTATACCCATCAAATGTTTGGTACTAACATACTATGTGGTCCATTGGTTATCTCAATATGGGACCCTTACATGAATGTTGGATTTTCATCATGTTATAATTGTGATTTCATGATAAATGGCTTTATCCATTGTAGAGAGATTTACTTAAATGGATAGTGTATGGTTATTGGATGGTAGTGGGTCACTACCTACTGAATTATTGTCACAAACATTTTTTTTGAAGGATTCAACCTTCTCTTGAAATTGTTGTCCACCACCTATTGAATTAGTGCCACAAACAATTTTTATGAACAATTTGTTCCCTCTTACAGCTTTTACTTTTCAAGTTTTGATCTTGGTGTGGTTTTGTCTATTGGGTATTTTTTGTATATATCAAGGGAAGAGGAAAGAAGTAGAAGACACAAGATTCGTTAATTTGAAATCAAGAAGGTCGTTTTTGCAGTAAATCAATAGATTTGGGGCCTAGGGTTTTCCCCATTTCGAACCAAACTCCTCCGCTAGCTTTCAGTTCTTTGTAAGTCATTTGATCTAAACCCCTTTTACTGTTTTTTTCTTTAATTTTTGGCAAAAATACTCATAGTAACAAATGGGGTTTGTTTGTTTATTCATCAAATTATTGGGTTTGATGGAGTTTCATCCATATTAGGCTTCATTTATTAATTTGCTTCAATTTGTGCTTTTTGATTTTTGCATATTGTTGTTACGTGATTTGATTTTGGCTACTTGAATCAGCTATAAGTTTATGTTTTTATATTTAGAGCTATTAAGTGAAACATTTTTGATTAGATTTGGGTTTTTTTTTTTTTGGTAATTGATTGGTTTGGGTTTGGGTTTTGTTGAATTTGCAGGGAAAATGTGAGCAGATGGCAGAGTATATAAAAAAGTTATCTAGAGCTCGAAGAAAGTTATCTACTTTAGCAGAAAAGCTTCGCTATTTGTTGGAGTCTGCAGATATGAAATGCACAGAAATAGTAATTGAGGATTAGCATTGTGTTTTGGTGCAATTGTGATTTTGTTGAAGACAATTTTTCATTTTATTTGATTTGTTGTTTTTTTATTTGATTAGAGACACAAACGACTAGCATAAAAAAACCCATCATTTCCATGGCAACTTCCCAATTCCTCTTGCATCTCATCTCTTCACACTTCCTTTAATTTCTCCTAAAAAACCCATTTTTTCTGCATTTGGATGGGTATTGTAGTTTTGGTAAAAAGTTGCAATTTGTTTAACCGCTTTACTCATAGCAAAGGTTTCCGATTCCCAAACTGCAAAAAAGCAAGTTGAGGTATGTGTGGGTTATAGGTTTGTGTGTGTTGTTTATTTTTGTTCAATTGTTTGTTCGTTTGCTGTGGGTTATAGGTTTCTGTTTCAATTTTTTTTCTTCTTTCACCAAAGCAAAACAGTTTGATTTTTTTTTGTTGATCTCTTCTTATTTTGATGTGTTAGTTATGAAGAATGTGGGTGCATCATTTTGGGTAATTGTGAGCTTTCCTCAATGTAAGCAAGCCTCTTCTTCAAATGAAGATGCCACGCCTATATCCTTCAAGAACCTCCACAGCCGAGAATACCCACTGGAGGTTTAAAAAAACAAAATTTAAATAAAAATCTGTTGAATTCTCTCTAACACTGTAGTCAGGGATTTAGAGTTTGGATATAAGAGAAGTAAGAAGGAAATTAGAAGTAGAGATAGAGATAGGATGTCAAGGAGGTCACAATCTGGTTCTCATCGTTCAATTTATCTGATCCATCACATAGTCCTCCTTCTTAAGTAGTTTGGCTGAGTTTGCTTTGCTGCATTTGTTTTGTTTTGCTTGAAAATTTAGTTTATTGTGTAGAATATGGATCGTTACGAGAGTGGTAGTCATCGAAGACAACTTCATCAATTTCTCGAAGGCTGCTTCGGCTCACCGACTACAATCCTGTGGTTTCGACTCTCGGAGTAGTGCCAGCTTGATGGAGGTACCTTAAATATCTCTGCAAGTTTTGTATCGTTTGATTAATTAGATGGAAATTTATTTCTTGCATGTGGGTACTCCATGATATAACTCATCATGGATTTATATTTTTCAAAATAAATTGGATGTGCATGCTACCTTGACATTTCAAAATCTATGCTACCTTGAAATGGCAAGTATTTTGTGATGTCTTTCGAAAAAAAGTGTTCTTGATGAGTTTTTCATCTATGAAATTTGTAGCTGAAAAGTGTTCTTGATTTGGTCGTAAATTTTTTTTCCAGATCTCTTCTTCTCACTCTCTCCTTTCATTCTTCAGATCTTTTTACGCCAAGTTAGGGTTTTGCATGGTGTGCGAGAGTTTCAGGAAATCGATTCGAGAAGGTAAGATTCATCTTCTTCACGGGGTATGTGGAATTTGGTCTAATTTTTGATGGTATGTGAATTTGGTTGAATATTGAAAATTTTGAGACTGTATATTGCTAAGGTTAATTGTTGAATTTAATTGAATGTTGTGATTGGGTATGTTGAATTTGGTTGAATGTTGCAAATTGAGACTGTTGAATTTGGATGGTTGATTATTCCAAAAGTTTATAAAGGTTTAAATAGGGTATTCACAATTCATGGTTCTTGAATTTTTTTTTTGTGTTCCATTTTCCCTGAAGTTTGATGCTCATAATTCTCTTGGTTTTTGGTGTTGGAGTTATTATGTGGTGTTCATGGCATTGATTGCCATTATAAATTTTTATGAACAGGTTCAGACAGGTTTCAATATTGAAAAATACAGAGGAAACTCTGTCGAAATTTTGATTTTTTAATTGTTCAATATTGATTTTCTTATTGACATGTTCAAATAAATACTTTATTCAAAAAATGACATTTTTTTTGGATATAATGATATTGTTTGCATGTCTCTTTGGACTGTTTAAGCTGACATTTGATGGAGCTTAAATTCCTTAGCACATTGGTTTGCGTTGATCAGTTTTATGAACATTGTTTTTGCCATTCAAGATTATTAACTTTACAAAATTAATTCATCATAACTGTTGTATAAAACAATTATGCAAGTGTTTTTAGAAATCGAACAAAACCCCAAATGTGAGTATTCGACATAGCCGTGAAGGTAGGATGTAACCTGCAATAGGTGCCAACGACACGGTATTACCACTAGTCTATCTAACATTTCAGATGGGGTTTATTTACTGTTCGTGAACAGTTTAAATGGGTGTGTTTGTCCTACGTGGGCCAATTTTATATCAATGGCAGAAGTTAATTGAAAAAATTTGAAACCGATGCTTTCCTCAATCTCTCCCTCTTCCTTCCCTCTCCCCTCTCATCCTCTTCCTGTCCCTCTCCCTCTCATCAGCCGAAGAGGGCCGAATGCAGGCCCTGTCGCAGCCCTCTCGCAGCCCTCGCAGCCCCCTCTCGCAGCCCTTTGCAGAGCCCCTTCTCGGAGATGTGCTTCAGCCCTCTCGCAGCCCCTCGCAGAGCCCCTTTCTCGGAGGTGTTCTTCAGCCCTCTCGCAGCCCTCGCAGAGCCCCTTCTCGGAGGTGTTTTTATCTCCCTTTTCCCCCAAAGTTCGTCTCCCTCTTCTCCATCTTCTCTCTCCACAGGGCTCTCTTCTTCCTCTCTCACTCCCATAGAGATCCTTCATCCCTCTCTATCGAGTTCAAGTAAGCAAGTGAAATGTGAGTAATTTGGGTTTTTAGTTGTTTTAAGAAATACCCATTTGTTTGATTGTTGTTTTGATGAATTGTTTGGTGGTCTTCAGCATTCTCCACAACCATCCTCAATTTTTATATGTGTTTGGTTGGAAATTCTGAATAGATATGGATCTCTGTGTTATTTAAGGTTGTGTGTTTGTTTTGATTGAAGTAAAAACAGTTGGGGGGGGTTAAATTTAGGAGCTTTATTGTGGAATGACTCCTCCCTCCTCTGGATTTGTGTTGAATGTAGTGGAATGAAAGGATTGATGGTTTTGGGACTGAAGAGGAAGAGGAGGTGGTGGTGAAATTTTGGAATGATTTGATAAAAGGGTCTCTTTGGCATTTGCGTTGTATCTATGTAAGTCTCATTTCTTCACTCAATTTTGAATCTCATCATACTGCTTTGCTTACTGTTTTATGGCATTTAATGGAGAAAATTGGGTTTTGTTTGTTAACAGTGGGATGGATATGAAACCTTTATATTGTGTTTTAAGGTAAGAATGTTAGGTTAGGTTGTCAGGGTTTTTAAGGTAAAATGTAAGGTTGAGGTTATCTCAATGTTGATACCTCTTTTATTTATTCCAATTATGGAAAATGTTGGGTCTGATTGAATGAAAGTGTGTTTTTTCTGTGAGTTCCTATCTCATACTCATCATTTTTTGTTAGTTGGTATCCATTTTGTTTTCTATTGATAATGATTGCTCTGTTACTAAGAAGATTATGCATGAAAGACCATTGTATGCTATGTTCTTTAAGTAATGGGTTTAGTTTTGAGATTCTCACTAGTTCATGGAAACAGTGTTTCTATTGTGTTTCTAAGGTAAAATGTAGGTTGAGGTTGTAAGGGTTTGGTGGTACAATTGGAGTGTGATTACTAAAGAGTTTGCATCATTGACATATATCTCAATGTTGATAGCTCTTTTATTTATTCCAATTATGGAAAATGTTGGGTCTGATTGAATGGAAGTGTGCTACTTTATGACATCCTTTTCATTGCTGATCCAGTAGTAGATCGTGTTACTCGAGTTCAGTAGCGATATTTTGGGACACTTGATGCTAGGGTTAGTGGTGAGTGCTAGAGTGGATAATTATTTGTTCAGATGTCGAAGTCCCCCTCACCTGAACCTCAATGTCTTCGTCATCTCGGCCAAGGTAAGTTTTAAGCTAATCATGAATTATGTAGCCAGAAATGATTCATTGGTATGTTGAAGTGGACACTAATTCGAGTGCTTGAATATGACTCCAGTGTGGAGTGTCAGATTCAACACAACCCCAAATATGGATTTGGGTACCCCAGTGCTACAATATGCTTAGTTTGGAAAAAAATGCCAAGTGATGTGGTGAATAGGATAGGACCTCCTATATTGTGTCAAACACTTATTGATAAGCTATATTAATTGAGATCATATATTCCATGAAGAAAATTCGATTATGGAAGGAAAAATGGAAATATGCAACAACGTCCAAATTAGTATCATAGAATTAATCATCAAAAATAAAATCTCAAGTGTCACACAGCATGAATGTTGTGGTAGTGGATACAATTATGCCACTGTTTTGAAGAAGTCCATTTGGGCTTCTTTGGTGATTGAATCTCAATCACTTTGCAGTTGGTTTTATTGTTGCTTTACATTATACAAGGAGCTTCATCTCTTCTTCTTCTTCTTTTCTTCTTCTTCTTCAGATCTGTTTCAAAAAAAAAAATTTCTTTCAGCAAAGCAATTTTTTAAGTAACGAATATACCCAATAGACAAAAATTCTTACAACAATTTTTTTTTTTACTTTTCAAGTTTTGATCTTACAGCATTTTTCAATTCTTACAGCAATTTTTTTTCTTTTCAAGTTTTGATCTTGGTGTATTTTGTATATATCAAGGGAAGAGGAAAAGAAGTAGAAGACACAAGATTCGTTAATTTGAAATCAAGAAGGTCGTTTTTGCGGTAAATCAGAGATTGGGGCCCTAGGGGTTTTCCCATTTCGAACCCAACTCCTCCGCTCGCTTTCAGTTCTTTGTAAGTCATTTGATCTAAACCCTTTTACTGTTTTTTTCTTAACAAAAAAAATTGTTTGTTTATTCATCAAATTATTGGGTTTGATGGAGTTTCATCCATATTAGGTTCATTTATTAATTTGCTTCAATTTGTGCTTTTTGATTTTTGCATATTGTTGTTACGTGGATTGTGATTTTTGGCTACTTGAATCAGCTATTAAGATTATGTTATTATATTTAGGAGCTACTTCAATTTTTATTTTCCTTTCTCTTGGATGTGTATGCTTCTTTTTTAACATATATTTACTGATAATGGCCTAAACCCAATATATTTATCCTAAACCCTATACAGATAATGGCCTTGGAACTATGGGGATGGCAATGGGGAATGTATGGTTTGGCATTATGTATACTTCAAAGACCTGTCCAAATAACAGTGTAAATGGCAAACCTATAAACCTATACCTCTACCCCTTTCCTGCTTTGAATAAATGGTGTAAACCATACATGTAGATGTGGTTGAGAGCGGCCACTGCATGTAGACAATGGAGGCTGTAGCATTATGTTTGTAGCGATGCATACAATGCATTCAATAGAAATGGCTGTAAGTGTGAATCCATACGTATGTTAGCCAAAATCTATACCATCAAATGTTGGTACTACATTACTATGTGGTCCATTGGTTATCTCAATATGGACCTTACATGAATGTTGGATTTTCATCATGTTATAATTGTGATTCATGATAAATGCTTTATCCATTGTAGAGAGATTTACTTAAATGGATAGTGTATGGTTATTGGATGGTAGTGGGTCACTACCTACTGAATTATTGTCACAAACATTTTTTTGAAGGATTCAACCTCTCTTGAAATTGTTGTCACCACCTATTGAATTAGTGCCACAAACAATTTTATGAACAATTTGTTCCCTCCTTACAGCTTTTACTTTTCAAGTTTTGATCTTGGTGTGGTTTTGTCTATTGGGTATTTTTGTATATATCAAGGGAAGAGGAAAAGAAGTAGAAGACACAAGATTCGTTAATTTGAAATCAAGAAGGTCGTTTTTGCAGTAAATCATAGATTGGGGCCTAGGGTTTTCCCATTTCGAAACCAAACTCCTCCGCTAGCTTTCAGTTCTTTGTAAGTCAATTTGATCTAAACCCTTTTACTGTTTTTTTCTTAATTTTTTTGGCAAAAATACTCATAGTAACAAAATGGGGTTTGTTGTTTATTTCATCAAATTATTGGGTTTGATGGAGTTTCATCCATATAGGCTTCATTTATATTAATTTGCTTCAATTTGTGCTTTTTGATTTTTGGCATATTGTTGTTACGTGATTGTGATTTTTGGCCTACTTGAATCAGCTATTAAGTTTATGTTTTTATATTTAGGAAGCTATTAAGTGAAACATTTTGATTAGATTTGGGTTTTTTTTTTTTTGGTAATTGAATTGTTTGGGTTTGGGTTTTGTTGAATTTGCAGGGAAAATGTGAGCAGATGGCAGAGTATATAAAAAAGTTATCTAGAGCTCAAAGAAAGTTATCTACTTTAGCCAGAAAAAGCTTCGGCTATTTGTTGGAGTCTGCAGATATGAAATGCACAGAAATAGGTAATTGAGGATTAGCATTGTGTTTTGGTGCAATTGTGATTTGTTGAAGACAATTTTCATTTTATTATGATTTGTTGTTTTTTATTTGATTAGAGACACAAACGAAGCATAAAAAAACCCATCATTTCCATGGCAACTTCCCAATTCCTCTGCATCTCATCTCTTCACACTTCCTTTTAATTTCTCCTAAAAAAACCATTTTTTCTGCATTTGGATGGGTATTGTAGTTTTGGTAAAAAGTTGCAATTTTGTTATAACCGCTTTTACTCATAGCAAAGGTTTCCGATTCCCAAACTGCAAAAAAGCAAGTTGAGGTATGTGTGGGTTATAGGTTTGTGTTGTTGTTATTTTGTTCAATTTGTTTGTTCGTTTGTGTGGGGTTATAGGTTTCTGTTTCAATTTTTTTTTCTTCTTTCACCAAAGCAAAACAGTTTGATTTTTTTTTTTGTTGATCTCTTCTTATTTACTATGATGTGTTAGTTATGAGAATGGTGCATCATTTTGGGTAATGTGAGCTTCCTCAATGTTAAAGCAAGGGCTCTTCTTCAAATGAAGATGCCACGCCTATATCCTTCAAGAACCTCCACAGCCGAGAATACCCACTGGAGGTTTTAAAAAAAAACAAAATTTAAATAAAAAATCTGTTGAATTCTCTCTAAACACTGTAGTCAGGGATTTAGAGTTTGGTGATAAGAGAAGTAAGAAGGAATTAGAAGTAGAGATAGAGATAGGAATGTCAAGGAGGTCACAATCTGGTTCTCATCGTTCACATTATCTGATCATCACATAGTCCTCCTTCTTTAAGTAAGTTTGGCTGAGTGCTTTGCTGCATTTGTTTTGTTTTGCTTGAAATTTAGTTTATGTGTGGTTAGAATATGGATCGTTACGAGAGTGGTAGTCATCGAGACAACTTCATCAATTTCTCGAAGGCTGCTTCGGCTCACCGACTACAATCCTGGTGGTTTCGACTCTCGGAGTAGTGCCAGCTTGATGGAGGTACCTTAAATATCTCTGCAGAGTTTTCGGTATCGTTTGATTAATTAGATGGAAATTTATTTCTTGCATGTGGGTATCCATGATATAACTCATCATTGATTTATAATTTTCAAAATAAATTGGATTGCATGCGTACTTGACATTCCAAAATCTATGCTACCTTGAAATGGCAAGTATTTGTGATGTCTTTCGAAAAAAAGTGTTCTTGATGAGTTTTTCATCTAATGAAATTTGTAGCTGAAAAGTGTTCTTGATTTGGTCGTAAATTTTTTTTTCCAGATCTCTTCTTCTCACTCTCTCCTTTCATTCTTCAGATCTTTTTTACGCCAAGTTAGGGTTTTGCATGGTGTGCGAGAGTTTCAGGAAATCGATTTCGAAGAAGGTAAGATTCATCTTCTTCACGGGTATTGGAATTTGGTCTAATGTTTTGATGGGTATGTTGAATTGGTTGAATATTGAAAATTTTGAGACTGTATATTGCTAAGGTTAATTGTTGAATTTAATTGAATGTTGTGATTGGGTATGTTGAATTTGGTTGAATGTTGCAAATTGAGACTGTTGAATTTGGATGGTTGATTATTCCAAAAGTTTATAAAGGTTTAAATAGGGTATTCACAATTTCATGGTTCTTGAATTTTTTTTTTGTGTTTCCATTTTCCCTGAAGTTTGATGCTCATAATCTCTTGGTTTTTGGTGTGTGGAGTTATTATGTGTGTTCATGGCATTGATTGCCATTATAAATTTTTATGACAGGTTCAGACAGGTTTCAATATTGAAAAATACAGAGGAAACTCTGTCGAAATTTTGATTTTTTAATTGTTCAATATTGATTTTCTTATGACATGTTCAAATAAATTACTTTATTCAAAAATGACATTTTTTTGGATATAATGATATTGTTTGCATGTCTCTTTGACTGTTTAAGCTGACATTTGATGGAGCTTAAATTCCTTAGCACATTGGTTGCGTTGATCAGTTTTATGAACATTGTTTTGCCATTCAAGATTATTAACTTTTACAAAATTAATTCATCATAACTGTTGTAATAAACAATTATGCAAGTGTTTTTAGAAATCGAAACAAAACCCCAAATGTGAGTATTCGACATAGCCGTGAAGGTAGGATGTAACCTGCAATAGTGCCAACGGCACGGGTATTCCACTAGTCTATCTAACATTTCAGATGGGTTTATTTACTGTTCGTGAACAGTTAAATGGGTGTGTTTGTCCTACGTGCAATTTTATACAATGGCAGAAGTAATTGAAAAAAATTTGAAACCGATGCTTTCCTCAATCTCTCCCTCTTCCTTCCCTCTCCCTCTCCATCCTCTCTGTCCCTCTCCCTCTCATCAGCCTGAAGGAGGCCGAGATGCAGCCCTGTCGCAGCCCCTCGCAGCCCTCTCGCAGCCCTTTGCAGAGCCCCTTCTCGGAGATGTGCTTCAGCCCTCTCGCAGCCCCTCGCAGAGCCCCTTCTCGGAGGTGTTCTTCAGCCCTCTCGCAGCCCTCGCAGAGCCCTTCTCGGAGGTGTTTTTTCTCCCTTTTCCCCCAAAGTTCGTCTCCCTCTTCTCCATCTTCTTCTTCTCCACAGGGCTCTCTTCTTCCTCTCTCACTCCCATAGAGATCCTTCATCCCTCTCTATCGAGTTCAAGTTAGCAAGTGAAATGTGAGTAATTTGGGTTTTTAGTTGTTTTAAGAAATACCCATTTGTTTGATTGTTGTTTTGATGAATTGTTTGGTGGTCTTCAGCATTCTCCACAACCATCCTCAATTTTTATACTGTTTTGGTTGGAATCTGAATAGATATGGATCTCTGTGTTGATTTAAGGTTGTGTGTTTGTTTTGATTGAAGTAAAAACAGTTGGGGGGTTAAATTTAGGAGCTTTATTGTGGAATGACTCCTCCCTCCTCTGGATTTGTGTTGAATGTAGTGGAATTGAAAGGATGATGGTTTTGGGACTGAAGAGGAAGAGGAGGTGGTGGTGAAATTTTGGAATGATTTGATAAAAGGGTCTCTTTGGCATTTGCGTTGTATCTGGTAAGTCTCATTTCTTCACTCAATTTGATCTCATCATACTGCTTTGCTTACTGTTTTATGGCATTTAATGGAGAAAAATTGGGTTTTGTTGTTAAACAGTGGGATGGATATGAAACCTTTATATTGTGTTTTTAAGGTAAAATGTAGGTTGAGGTTGTCAGGGTTTTTAAGGTAAAATGTAGGTTGAGGTTATCTCAATGTTGATACCTCTTTATTTATTCCAATTATGGAAAATGTTGGGTCTGATTGAATGAAAGTGTGTTTTTTCTGTGAGTCCTATCTCATACTCATCATTTTTTTGTTAGTTGGTATCCATTTTGTTTTCTATTGATAATGATTGCTCTGTTACTAAGAAGATTATGCATGAAAGACATGTATGCTATGTTCTTTAAGTAATGGGTTTAGTTTTGAGATTCTCATAGTTCATGAACAGTGTTTCTATTGTGTTTCTAAGGTAAAATGTAGGTTGAGGTTGTAAGGGTTTGGTGGTACAATTGGAGTGTGATTACTAAAGAGTTTGCATCATTAGACATATATCTCAATGTGATAGCTCTTTTATTTATTCCAATTATGGAAAATGTTGGGTCTGATTGAATGGAAGTGTGCTACTTATGACATCCTTTTCATTGCTGATCCAGTAGTAGATCGTGTGTACTCGGAGTTCAGTAGCGATATTTGGGACACTTGATGCTAGGGTTGAGTGGGTGAGTGCTAGAGTGGATAATATTTGTTCAGATGTCGAAGTCCCCCTCACCTGAACCTCAATTGTCTCGTCATCTCGGCCAAGGTAAGTTTTAAGCTAATCATGAATTTGTAGCCAGAAATGATTCATTGGTATGTTGAAGTGGACACTAATTCGATGTGCTTGAATATGACTCCAGTGTGGAGTGGTCAGATTCAACACAACCCCAAATATGGATTTGGGTACCCAGTGCTACAATATGCTTAGTTTGGAAAAAAAAATGCCAAGTGATGTGGTGAATAGGATAGGACCTCCTATATTGTGTCAAACACTTATTGATAAGCTATATATAATTGAGATCATATATTCCATGAAGAAAATTCGATTATGGAAGGAAAAAATGGAAATATGCAACAACGTCAAATTAGTATCATAGAATTAAATCATCAAAAATAAAATCTCAAGTGTCACACAGCATGAATGTTTGTGGTAGGTGGATACATTATGCCACTGTTTTGAAGAAGTCCATTTGGGCTTCTTTGGTGATTGAATCTCAATCACTTTGCCAGTTGGTTTTATTGTTGCTTTACATTATACAAGGAGCTTCATCTCTTCTTCTTCTTCTTTTCTTCTTCTTCTTCAGATCTGTTTCAAAAAAAAAAATTTCTTTCAGCAAAGCAATTTTTTAAGTTAACGAATATACCCAATAGACAAAAATTCTTACAACAATTTTTTTTTTACTTTTCAAGTTTTGATCTTACAGCAATTTTTCAATTCTTACAGCAATTTTTTTTTCTTTCAAGTTTTGATCTTGGTGTATTTTTGTATATATCAAGGGAAGAGGAAAAGAAGTAGAAGACACAAGATTCGTTAATTTGAAATCAAGAAGGTCGTTTTTGCGGTAAATCAGAGATTGGGGCCTAGGGTTTTCCCATTTCGAACCCAACTCCTCCGCTCGCTTTCAGTTCTTTGTAAGTCATTTGATCTAAACCCTTTTACTGTTTTTTTCTTAACAAAAAAAATTTGTTTGTTTATTCATCAAATTATTGGGTTTGATGGAGTTTCATCCATATTAGGCTTCATTTATTAATTTGCTTCAATTTGTGCTTTTTGATTTTTGCATTATTGTTGTTACGTGATTGTGATTTTTGGCTACTTGAATCAGCTATTAAGATTTATGTTATTATATTTTAGGAGCTACTTCAATTTTTATTTTCCTTTCTCTTGGATGTGTATGCTTCTTTTTAACATATATTTACTGATAATGGCCTAAACCCAATATATTTATCCTAAACCCTATACAGATAATGGCCTTGGAACTATGGGATGGCAATGGGGAATGTATGGGTTTGGCATTATGTATACTTCAAAGACCTGTCCAAATAACAGTGTAAATGGCAAACCTATAAACCTATACCTCCTACCCCTTTCCTGCTTTGAATAAATGTGTAAAACCATACATGTAGATGTGGTTGAGAGCGGCCACTGCATGTAGACAATGGAGGCTGTAGCATTATGTTGTAGCGATGCATACAATGCATTCAATAGAAATGGCTGTAAGTGTGAATCCATACGTATGTTAGCCAAAATCTATACCCATCAAATGTTGGTACTACATACTATGTGGTCCATTGGTTATCTCAATATGGGACCTTACATGAATGTTGGATTTTCATCATGTTATAATTGTGATTCATGATAAATGGCTTTATCCATTGTAGAGAGATTTACTTAAATGGATAGTGTATGGTTATTGGATGGTAGTGGGTCACTACCTACTGAATTATTGTCACAAACATTTTTTGAAGGATTCAACCTCTCTTGAAATTGTTGTCACCACCTATTGAATTAGTGCCACAAACAATTTTTATGAACAATTTGTTCCCTCCTTACAGCTTTTACTTTTCAAGTTTTGATCTTGGTGTGGGTTTTGTCTATTGGGTATTTTTGTATATATCAAGGGAAGAGGAAAAGAAGTAGAAGACACAAGATTCGTTAATTTGAAATCAAGAAGGTCGTTTTTGCAGTAAATCATAGATTGGGGCCTAGGGGTTTTCCCATTTCGAACCAAACTCCTCCGCTAGCTTTCAGTTCTTTGTAAGTCATTTGATCTAAACCCTTTTACTGTTTTTTTCTTAATTTTTGGCAAAAATACTCATAGTAACAAAATGGGGTTTGTTTGTTTATTCATCAAATTATTGGGTTTGATGGAGTTTCATCCATATTAGGCTTCATTTATTAATTTGCTTCAATTTGTGCTTTTTGATTTTTGCATATTGTTGTTACGTGATTGTGATTTTTGGCTACTTGAATCAGCTATTAAGTTTATGTTTTTATATTTAGGAGCTATTAAGTGAAACATTTTGATTAGATTTGGGTTTTTTTTTTTTGGTAATTGATTGGTTTGGGTTTGGGTTTTGTTGAATTTGCAGGGAAAATGTGAGCAGATGGCAGAGTATATAAAAAAGTTATCTAGAGCTCGAAGAAAGTTATCTACTTTAGCAGAAAAAGCTTCGCTATTTGTTGGAGTCTGCAGATATGAAATGCACAGAAATAGGTAATTGAGGATTAGCATTGTGTTTTGGTGCAATTGTGATTTTGTTGAAGACAATTTTTCATTTTATTTGATTTGTTGTTTTTTATTTGATTAGAGACACAAACGAAGCATAAAAAAACCCATCATTTCCATGGCAACTTCCCAATTCCTCTGCATCTCATCTCTTCACACTTCCTTTAATTTCTCCTAAAAAACCATTTTTTCTGCATTTGGATGGGTATTGTAGTTTTGGTAAAAAGTTGCAATTTTGTTTAACCGCTTTACTCATAGCAAAGGTTTCCGATTCCCAAACTGCAAAAAAGCAAGTTGAGGTATGTGTGGGTTATAGGTTTGTGTGTGTTGTTTATTTTTGTTCAATTGTTTGTTCGTTTGTGTGGGTTATAGGTTTCTGTTTCAATTTTTTTTCTTCTTTCACCAAAGCAAAACAGTTTGATTTTTTTTTTGTTGATCTCTTCTTATTTTGATGTGTTAGTTATGAAGAATGTGGTGCATCATTTTGGGTAATTGTGAGCTTTCCTCAATGTAAAGCAAGCTCTTCTTCAAATGAAGATGCCACGCCTATATCCTTCAAGAACCTCCACAGCCGAGAATACCCACTGGAGGTTTAAAAAAACAAAATTTAAATAAAAATCTGTTGAATTCTCTCTAACACTGTAGTCAGGGATTTAGAGTTTGGATGATAAGAGAAGTAAGAAGGAAATTAGAAGTAGAGATAGAGATAGGATGTCAAGGAGGTCACAATCTGGTTCTCATCGTTCACATTTATCTGATCCATCACATAGTCCTCCTTCTTAAGTAAGTTTGGCTGAGTTTGCTTTGCTGCATTTTGTTTTGTTTTGCTTGAAAATTTAGTTTATTGTGTAGAATATGGATCGTTACGAGAGTGGTAGTCATCGAAGACAAACTTCATCAATTTCTCGAAGGCTGCTTCGGCTCACCGACTACAATCCTGGTGGTTTCGACTCTCGGAGTAGTGCCAGCTTGATGGAGGTACCTTAAATATCTCTGCAAGTTTTCGTATCGTTTGATTAATTAGATGGAAATTTATTTCTTGCATGTGGGTACTCCATGATATAACTCATCATGGATTTATAATTTTCAAAATAAATTGGATGTGCATGCTACCTTGACATTTCAAAATCTATGCTACCTTGAAATGGCAAGTATTTTGTGATGTCTTTCGAAAAAAGTGTTCTTGATGAGTTTTTCATCTATGAAATTTGTAGCTGAAAAGTGTTCTTGATTTGGTCGTAAATTTTTTTTCCAGATCTCTTCTTCTCACTCTCTCCTTTCATTCTTCAGATCTTTTTTACGCCAAGTTAGGGTTTTGCATGGTGTGCGAGAGTTTCAGGAAATCGATTTCGAAGAAGGTAAGATTCATCTTCTTCACGGGTATGTGGAATTTGGTCTAATGTTTTGATGGGTATGTTGAATTTGGTTGAATATTGAAAATTTTGAGACTGTATATTGCTAAGGTTAATTGTTGAATTTAATTGAATGTTGTGATTGGGTATGTTGAATTTGGTTGAATGTTGCAAATTGAGACTGTTGAATTTGGATGGTTGATTATTCCAAAAGTTTATAAAGGTTTAAATAGGGTATTCACAATTTCATGGTTCTTGAATTTTTTTTTTGTGTTCCATTTTCCCTGAAGTTTGATGCTCATAATCTCTTGGTTTTTGGTGTGTGGAGTTATTATGTGGTGTTCATGGCATTGATTGCCATTATAAATTTTATGACAGGTTCAGACAGGTTTCAATATTGAAAAATACAGAGGAAACTCTGTCGAAATTTTGATTTTTTAATTGTTCAATATTGATTTTCTTATGACATGTTCAAATAAATTACTTTATTCAAAAAATGACATTTTTTTGGATATAATGATATTGTTGCATGTCTCTTTGACTGTTTAAGCTGACATTTGATGGAGCTTAAATTCCTTAGCACATTGGTTGCGTTGATCAGTTTTATGAACATTGTTTTGCCATTCAAGATTATTAACTTTTACAAAATTAATTCATCATAACTGTTGTAATAAACAATTATGCAAGTGTTTTTAGAAATCGAAACAAAACCCCAAATGTGAGTATTCGACATAGCCGTGAAGGTAGGATGTAACCTGCAATAGTGCCAACGACACGGGTATTCCACTAGTCTATCTAACATTTCAGATGGGTTTATTTACTGTTCGTGAACAGTTAAATGGGTGTGTTTGTCCTACGTGGCAATTTTATATCAATGGCAGAAGTTAATTGAAAAAAATTTGAAACCGATGCTTTCCTCAATCTCTCCCTCTTCCTTCCCTCTCCCTCTCATCCTCTTCCTGTCCCTCTCCCTCTCATCAGCCTGAAGGAGGCCGAGATGCAGCCCTGTCGCAGCCCTCTCGCAGCCCCTCGCAGCCCTCTCGCAGCCCTTTGCAGAGCCCCTTCTCGGAGATGTGCTTCAGCCCTCTCGCAGCCCCTCGCAGAGCCCCTTCTCGGAGGTGTTCTTCAGCCCTCTCGCAGCCCTCGCAGAGCCCCTTCTCGGAGGTGTTTTTTCTCCCTTTTCCCCCAAAGTTCGTCTCCCTCTTCTCCATCTTCTTCTTCTCCACAGGGCTCTCTTCTTCCTCTCTCACTCCCATAGAGATCCTTCATCCCTCTCTATCGAGTTCAAGTTAGCAAGTGAAAATGTGAGTAATTTTGGGTTTTTAGTTGTTTTAAGAAATACCCATTTGTTTGATTGTTGTTTTGATGAATTGTTTGGTGGTCTTCAGCATTCTCCACAACCATCCTCAATTTTTATACTGTTTTGGTTGGAATTCTGAATAGATATGGATCTCTGTGTTGATTTAAGGTTGTGTGTTTGTTTTGATTGAAGTAAAAACAGTTGGGGGGGTTAAATTTAGGAGCTTTATTGTGGAATGACTCCTCCCTCCTCTGGATTTGTGTTGAATGTAGTGGAATTGAAAGGATGATGGTTTTGGGACTGAAGAGGAAGAGGAGGTGGTGGTGAAATTTTGGAATGATTTGATAAAAGGGTCTCTTTGGCATTTGCGTTGTATCTGGTAAGTCTCATTTCTTCACTCAATTTGATCTCATCATACTGCTTTGCTTACTGTTTTATGGCATTTAATGGAGAAAAATTGGGTTTTGTTGTTAAACAGTGGGATGGATATGAAACCTTTATATTGTGTTTTTAAGGTAAAATGTAGGTTGAGGTTGTCAGGGTTTTTAAGGTAAAATGTAGGTTGAGGTTATCTCAATGTTGATACCTCTTTTATTTATTCCAATTATGGAAAATGTTGGGTCTGATTGAATGAAAGTGTGTTTTTTCTGTGAGTCCTATCTCATACTCATCATTTTTTTGTTAGTTGGTATCCATTTTGTTTTCTATTGATAATGATTGCTCTGTTACTAAGAAGATTATGCATGAAAGACATTGTATGCTATGTTCTTTAAGTAATGGGTTTAGTTTTGAGATTCTCATAGTTCATGAACAGTGTTTCTATTGTGTTTCTAAGGTAAAATGTAGGTTGAGGTTGTAAGGGTTTGGTGGTACAATTGGAGTGTGATTACTAAAGAGTTTGCATCATTAGACATATATCTCAATGTTGATAGCTCTTTTATTTATTCCAATTATGGAAAATGTTGGGTCTGATTGAATGGAAGTGTGCTACTTTATGACATCCTTTTCATTGCTGATCCAGTAGTAGATCGTGGTGTACTCGGAGTTCAGTAGCGATATTTTGGGACACTTGATGCTAGGGTTGAGTGGGTGAGTGCTAGAGTGGATAATTATTTGTTCAGATGTCGAAGTCCCCCTCACCTGAACCTCAATTGTCTTCGTCATCTCGGCCAAGGTAAGTTTTAAGCTAATCATGAATTATGTAGCCAGAAATGATTCATTGGTATGTTGAAGTGGACACTAATTCGAGTGCTTGAATATGACTCCAGTGTGGAGTGTCAGATTCAACACAACCCCAAATATGGATTTGGGTACCCAGTGCTACAATATGCTTAGTTTGGAAAAAAATGCCAAGTGATGTGGTGAATAGGATAGGACCTCCTATATTGTGTCAAACACTTATTGATAAGCTATATATAATTGAGATCATATATTCCATGAAGAAAATTCGATTATGGAAGGAAAAAATGGAAATATGCAACAACGTCAAATTAGTATCATAGAATTAAATCATCAAAAATAAAATCTCAAGTGTCACACAGCATGAATGTTGTGGTAGGTGGATACAATTATGCCACTGTTTTGAAGAAGTCCATTTGGGCTTCTTTGGTGATTGAATCTCAATCACTTTGCCAGTTGGTTTTATTGTTGCTTTACATTATACAAGGAGCTTCATCTCTTCTTCTTCTTCTTTTTCTTCTTCTTCTTCAGATCTGTTTCAAAAAAAAAAATTTCTTTCAGCAAAGCAATTTTTTAAGTTAACGAATATACCCAATAGACAAAAATTCTTACAACAATTTTTTTTTTACTTTTCAAGTTTTGATCTTACAGCAATTTTTCAATTCTTACAGCAATTTTTTTTTCTTTTCAAGTTTTGATCTTGGTGTATTTTTGTATATATCAAGGGAAGAGGAAAAGAAGTAGAAGACACAAGATTCGTTAATTTGAAATCAAGAAGGTCGTTTTTGCGGTAAATCAGAGATTGGGGCCTAGGGGTTTTCCCATTTCGAACCCAACTCCTCCGCTCGCTTTCAGTTCTTTGTAAGTCATTTGATCTAAACCCTTTTACTGTTTTTTTCTTAACAAAAAAAATTTGTTTGTTTATTCATCAAATTATTGGGTTTGATGGAGTTTCATCCATATTAGGCTTCATTTATTAATTTGCTTCAATTTGTGCTTTTTGATTTTTGCATATTGTTGTTACGTGATTGTGATTTTTGGCTACTTGAATCAGCTATTAAGATTATGTTATTATATTTAGGAGCTACTTCAATTTTTATTTTCCTTTCTCTTGGATGTGTATGCTTCTTTTTTAACATATATTTACTGATAATGGCCTAAACCCAATATATTTATCCTAAACCCTATACAGATAATGGCCTTGGAACTATGGGGATGG
The DNA here is from genome assembly GCA_003290165.1 of Berberis thunbergii. NCBI lineage: Eukaryota > Viridiplantae > Streptophyta > Magnoliopsida > Ranunculales > Berberidaceae > Berberis > Berberis thunbergii. The sequence goes on along the minus strand of QNQO01010360.1, from coordinate 35,027 downwards.
CAATGGGGAATGTATGGTTTGGCATTATGTATACTTCAAAGACCTGTCCAAATAACAGTGTAAATGGCAAACCTATAAACCTATACCTCCTACCCCTTTCCTGCTTTGAATAAATGTGTAAAACCATACATGTAGATGTGGTTGAGAGCGGCCACTGCATGTAGACAATGGAGGCTGTAGCATTATGTTGTAGCGATGCATACAATGCATTCAATAGAAATGGCTGTAAGTGTGAATCCATACGTATGTTAGCCAAAATCTATACCCATCAAATGTTGGTACTACATACTATGTGGTCCATTGGTTATCTCAATATGGGACCTTACATGAATGTTGGATTTTCATCATGTTATAATTGTGATTCATGATAAATGGCTTTATCCATTGTAGAGAGATTTACTTAAATGGATAGTGTATGGTTATTGGATGGTAGTGGGTCACTACCTACTGAATTATTGTCACAAACATTTTTTTGAAGGATTCAACCTCTCTTGAAATTGTTGTCACCACCTATTGAATTAGTGCCACAAACAATTTTTATGAACAATTTGTTCCCTCCTTACAGCTTTTACTTTTCAAGTTTTGATCTTGGTGTGGTTTTGTCTATTGGGTATTTTTGTATATATCAAGGGAAGAGGAAAAGAAGTAGAAGACACAAGATTCGTTAATTTGAAATCAAGAAGGTCGTTTTTGCAGTAAATCATAGATTGGGGCCTAGGGGTTTTCCCATTTCGAACCAAACTCCTCCGCTAGCTTTCAGTTCTTTGTAAGTCATTTGATCTAAACCCTTTTACTGTTTTTTTCTTAATTTTTGGCAAAAATACTCATAGTAACAAAATGGGGTTTGTTTGTTTATTCATCAAATTATTGGGTTTGATGGAGTTTCATCCATATTAGGCTTCATTTATTAATTTGCTTCAATTTGTGCTTTTTGATTTTTGCATATTGTTGTTACGTGATTGTGATTTTTGGCTACTTGAATCAGCTATTAAGTTTATGTTTTTATATTTAGGAGCTATTAAGTGAAACATTTTGATTAGATTTGGGTTTTTTTTTTTGGTAATTGATTGGTTTGGGTTTGGGTTTTGTTGAATTTGCAGGGAAAATGTGAGCAGATGGCAGAGTATATAAAAAAGTTATCTAGAGCTCAAAGAAAGTTATCTACTTTAGCAGAAAAAGCTTCGCTATTTGTTGGAGTCTGCAGATATGAAATGCACAGAAATAGGTAATTGAGGATTAGCATTGTGTTTTGGTGCAATTGTGATTTTGTTGAAGACAATTTTTCATTTTATTTGATTTGTTGTTTTTTTATTTGATTAGAGACACAAACGAAGCATAAAAAAACCCATCATTTCCATGGCAACTTCCCAATTCCTCTGCATCTCATCTCTTCACACTTCCTTTAATTTCTCCTAAAAAACCATTTTTTCTGCATTTGGATGGGTATTGTAGTTTTGGTAAAAAGTTGCAATTTTGTTTAACCGCTTTACTCATAGCAAAGGTTTCCGATTCCCAAACTGCAAAAAAGCAAGTTGAGGTATGTGTGGGTTATAGGTTTGTGTGTGTTGTTTATTTTTGTTCAATTGTTTGTTCGTTTGTGTGGGTTATAGGTTTCTGTTTCAATTTTTTTTCTTCTTTCACCAAAGCAAAACAGTTTGATTTTTTTTTTGTTGATCTCTTCTTATTTTGATGTGTTAGTTATGAAGAATGTGGTGCATCATTTTGGGTAATTGTGAGCTTTCCTCAATGTAAAGCAAGCTCTTCTTCAAATGAAGATGCCACGCCTATATCCTTCAAGAACCTCCACAGCCGAGAATACCCACTGGAGGTTTAAAAAAAACAAAATTTAAATAAAAATCTGTTGAATTCTCTCTAACACTGTAGTCAGGGATTTAGAGTTTGGATGATAAGAGAAGTAAGAAGGAAATTAGAAGTAGAGATAGAGATAGGATGTCAAGGAGGTCACAATCTGGTTCTCATCGTTCACATTTATCTGATCCATCACATAGTCCTCCTTCTTAAGTAAGTTTGGCTGAGTTTGCTTTGCTGCATTTTGTTTTGTTTTGCTTGAAAATTTAGTTTATTGTGTAGAATATGGATCGTTACGAGAGTGGTAGTCATCGAAGACAAACTTCATCAATTTCTCGAAGGCTGCTTCGGCTCACCGACTACAATCCTGGTGGTTTCGACTCTCGGAGTAGTGCCAGCTTGATGGAGGTACCTTAAATATCTCTGCAAGTTTTCGTATCGTTTGATTAATTAGATGGAAATTTATTTCTTGCATGTGGGTACTCCATGATATAACTCATCATGGATTTATAATTTTCAAAATAAATTGGATGTGCATGCTACCTTGACATTTCAAAATCTATGCTACCTTGAAATGGCAAGTATTTTGTGATGTCTTTCGAAAAAAAGTGTTCTTGATGAGTTTTTCATCTATGAAATTTGTAGCTGAAAAGTGTTCTTGATTTGGTCGTAAATTTTTTTTCCAGATCTCTTCTTCTCACTCTCTCCTTTCATTCTTCAGATCTTTTTTACGCCAAGTTAGGGTTTTGCATGGTGTGCGAGAGTTTCAGGAAATCGATTTCGAAGAAGGTAAGATTCATCTTCTTCACGGGTATGTGGAATTTGGTCTAATGTTTTGATGGGTATGTTGAATTTGGTTGAATATTGAAAATTTTGAGACTGTATATTGCTAAGGTTAATTGTTGAATTTAATTGAATGTTGTGATTGGGTATGTTGAATTTGGTTGAATGTTGCAAATTGAGACTGTTGAATTTGGATGGTTGATTATTCCAAAAGTTTATAAAGGTTTAAATAGGGTATTCACAATTTCATGGTTCTTGAATTTTTTTTTGTGTTCCATTTTCCCTGAAGTTTGATGCTCATAATCTCTTGGTTTTTGGTGTGTGGAGTTATTATGTGGTGTTCATGGCATTGATTGCCATTATAAATTTTTATGACAGGTTCAGACAGGTTTCAATATTGAAAAATACAGAGGAAACTCTGTCGAAATTTTGATTTTTTAATTGTTCAATATTGATTTTCTTATGACATGTTCAAATAAATTACTTTATTCAAAAAATGACATTTTTTTGGATATAATGATATTGTTTGCATGTCTCTTTGACTGTTTAAGCTGACATTTGATGGAGCTTAAATTCCTTAGCACATTGGTTGCGTTGATCAGTTTTATGAACATTGTTTTGCCATTCAAGATTATTAACTTTTACAAAATTAATTCATCATAACTGTTGTAATAAACAATTATGCAAGTGTTTTTAGAAATCGAAACAAAACCCCAAATGTGAGTATTCGACATAGCCGTGAAGGTAGGATGTAACCTGCAATAGTGCCAACGGCACGGGTATTCCACTAGTCTATCTAACATTTCAGATGGGTTTATTTACTGTTCGTGAACAGTTAAATGGGTGTGTTTGTCCTACGTGGCAATTTTATATCAATGGCAGAAGTTAATTGAAAAAAATTTGAAACCGATGCTTTCCTCAATCTCTCCCTCTTCCTTCCCTCTCCCTCTCATCCTCTTCCTGTCCCTCTCCCTCTCATCAGCCTGAAGGAGGCCGAGATGCAGCCCTGTCGCAGCCCCTCGCAGCCCTCTCGCAGCCCTTTGCAGAGCCCCTTCTCGGAGATGTGCTTCAGCCCTCTCGCAGCCCCTCGCAGAGCCCCTTCTCGGAGGTGTTCTTCAGCCCTCTCGCAGCCCTCGCAGAGCCCCTTCTCGGAGGTGTTTTTTCTCCCTTTTCCCCCAAAGTTCGTCTCCCTCTTCTCCATCTTCTTCTTCTCCACAGGGCTCTCTTCTTCCTCTCTCACTCCCATAGAGATCCTTCATCCCTCTCTATCGAGTTCAAGTTAGCAAGTGAAAATGTGAGTAATTTTGGGTTTTTAGTTGTTTTAAGAAATACCCATTTGTTTGATTGTTGTTTTGATGAATTGTTTGGTGGTCTTCAGCATTCTCCACAACCATCCTCAATTTTTATACTGTTTTGGTTGGAATTCTGAATAGATATGGATCTCTGTGTTGATTTAAGGTTGTGTGTTTGTTTTGATTGAAGTAAAAACAGTTGGGGGGGTTAAATTTAGGAGCTTTATTGTGGAATGACTCCTCCCTCCTCTGGATTTGTGTTGAATGTAGTGGAATTGAAAGGATGATGGTTTTGGGACTGAAGAGGAAGAGGAGGTGGTGGTGAAATTTTGGAATGATTTGATAAAAGGGTCTCTTTGGCATTTGCGTTGTATCTGGTAAGTCTCATTTCTTCACTCAATTTGATCTCATCATACTGCTTTGCTTACTGTTTTATGGCATTTAATGGAGAAAAATTGGGTTTTGTTGTTAAACAGTGGGATGGATATGAAACCTTTATATTGTGTTTTTAAGGTAAAATGTAGGTTGAGGTTGTCAGGGTTTTTAAGGTAAAATGTAGGTTGAGGTTATCTCAATGTTGATACCTCTTTTATTTATTCCAATTATGGAAAATGTTGGGTCTGATTGAATGAAAGTGTGTTTTTTCTGTGAGTCCTATCTCATACTCATCATTTTTTTGTTAGTTGGTATCCATTTTGTTTTCTATTGATAATGATTGCTCTGTTACTAAGAAGATTATGCATGAAAGACATTGTATGCTATGTTCTTTAAGTAATGGGTTTAGTTTTGAGATTCTCATAGTTCATGAACAGTGTTTCTATTGTGTTTCTAAGGTAAAATGTAGGTTGAGGTTGTAAGGGTTTGGTGGTACAATTGGAGTGTGATTACTAAAGAGTTTGCATCATTAGACATATATCTCAATGTTGATAGCTCTTTTATTTATTCCAATTATGGAAAATGTTGGGTCTGATTGAATGGAAGTGTGCTACTTTATGACATCCTTTTCATTGCTGATCCAGTAGTAGATCGTGGTGTACTCGGAGTTCAGTAGCGATATTTTGGGACACTTGATGCTAGGGTTGAGTGGGTGAGTGCTAGAGTGGATAATTATTTGTTCAGATGTCGAAGTCCCCCTCACCTGAACCTCAATTGTCTTCGTCATCTCGGCCAAGGTAAGTTTTAAGCTAATCATGAATTATGTAGCCAGAAATGATTCATTGGTATGTTGAAGTGGACACTAATTCGAGTGCTTGAATATGACTCCAGTGTGGAGTGTCAGATTCAACACAACCCCAAATATGGATTTGGGTACCCAGTGCTACAATATGCTTAGTTTGGAAAAAAATGCCAAGTGATGTGGTGAATAGGATAGGACCTCCTATATTGTGTCAAACACTTATTGATAAGCTATATATAATTGAGATCATATATTCCATGAAGAAAATTCGATTATGGAAGGAAAAAATGGAAATATGCAACAACGTCAAATTAGTATCATAGAATTAAATCATCAAAAATAAAATCTCAAGTGTCACACAGCATGAATGTTGTGGTAGGTGGATACAATTATGCCACTGTTTTGAAGAAGTCCATTTGGGCTTCTTTGGTGATTGAATCTCAATCACTTTGCCAGTTGGTTTTATTGTTGCTTTACATTATACAAGGAGCTTCATCTCTTCTTCTTCTTCTTTTTCTTCTTCTTCTTCAGATCTGTTTCAAAAAAAAAAATTTCTTTCAGCAAAGCAATTTTTTAAGTTAACGAATATACCCAATAGACAAAAATTCTTACAACAATTTTTTTTTTTACTTTTCAAGTTTTGATCTTACAGCAATTTTTCAATTCTTACAGCAATTTTTTTTTCTTTTCAAGTTTTGATCTTGGTGTATTTTTGTATATATCAAGGGAAGAGGAAAAGAAGTAGAAGACACAAGATTCGTTAATTTGAAATCAAGAAGGTCGTTTTTGCGGTAAATCAGAGATTGGGGCCTAGGGGTTTTCCCATTTCGAACCCAACTCCTCCGCTCGCTTTCAGTTCTTTGTAAGTCATTTGATCTAAACCCTTTTACTGTTTTTTTCTTAACAAAAAAAATTTGTTTGTTTATTCATCAAATTATTGGGTTTGATGGAGTTTCATCCATATTAGGCTTCATTTATTAATTTGCTTCAATTTGTGCTTTTTGATTTTTGCATATTGTTGTTACGTGATTGTGATTTTTGGCTACTTGAATCAGCTATTAAGATTATGTTATTATATTTAGGAGCTACTTCAATTTTATTTTCCTTTCTCTTGGATGTGTATGCTTCTTTTTTAACATATATTTACTGATAATGGCCTAAACCCAATATATTTATCCTAAACCCTATACAGATAATGGCCTTGGAACTATGGGGATGGCAATGGGGAATGTATGGTTTGGCATTATGTATACTTCAAAGACCTGTCCAAATAACAGTGTAAATGGCAAACCTATAAACCTATACCTCCTACCCCTTTCCTGCTTTGAATAAATGTGTAAAACCATACATGTAGATGTGGTTGAGAGCGGCCACTGCATGTAGACAATGGAGGCTGTAGCATTATGTTGTAGCGATGCATACAATGCATTCAATAGAAATGGCTGTAAGTGTGAATCCATACGTATGTTAGCCAAAATCTATACCCATCAAATGTTGGTACTACATACTATGTGGTCCATTGGTTATCTCAATATGGGACCTTACATGAATGTTGGATTTTCATCATGTTATAATTGTGATTCATGATAAATGGCTTTATCCATTGTAGAGAGATTTACTTAAATGGATAGTGTATGGTTATTGGATGGTAGTGGGTCACTACCTACTGAATTATTGTCACAAACATTTTTTTGAAGGATTCAACCTCTCTTGAAATTGTTGTCACCACCTATTGAATTAGTGCCACAAACAATTTTTATGAACAATTTGTTCCCTCCTTACAGCTTTTACTTTTCAAGTTTTGATCTTGGTGTGGTTTTGTCTATTGGGTATTTTTGTATATATCAAGGGAAGAGGAAAAGAAGTAGAAGACACAAGATTCGTTAATTTGAAATCAAGAAGGTCGTTTTTGCAGTAAATCATAGATTGGGGCCTAGGGGTTTTCCCATTTCGAACCAAACTCCTCCGCTAGCTTTCAGTTCTTTGTAAGTCATTTGATCTAAACCCTTTTACTGTTTTTTTCTTAATTTTTGGCAAAAATACTCATAGTAACAAAATGGGGTTTGTTTGTTTATTCATCAAATTATTGGGTTTGATGGAGTTTCATCCATATTAGGCTTCATTTATTAATTTGCTTCAATTTGTGCTTTTTGATTTTTGCATATTGTTGTTACGTGATTGTGATTTTTGGCTACTTGAATCAGCTATTAAGTTTATGTTTTTATATTTAGGAGCTATTAAGTGAAACATTTTGATTAGATTTGGGTTTTTTTTTTTTGGTAATTGATTGGTTTGGGTTTGGGTTTTGTTGAATTTGCAGGGAAAATGTGAGCAGATGGCAGAGTATATAAAAAAGTTATCTAGAGCTCGAAGAAAGTTATCTACTTTAGCAGAAAAAGCTTCGCTATTTGTTGGAGTCTGCAGATATGAAATGCACAGAAATAGGTAATTGAGGATTAGCATTGTGTTTTGGTGCAATTGTGATTTTGTTGAAGACAATTTTTCATTTTATTTGATTTGTTGTTTTTTTATTTGATTAGAGACACAAACGAAGCATAAAAAAACCCATCATTTCCATGGCAACTTCCCAATTCCTCTGCATCTCATCTCTTCACACTTCCTTTAATTTCTCCTAAAAAACCATTTTTTCTGCATTTGGATGGGTATTGTAGTTTTGGTAAAAAGTTGCAATTTTGTTTAACCGCTTTACTCATAGCAAAGGTTTCCGATTCCCAAACTGCAAAAAAGCAAGTTGAGGTATGTGTGGGTTATAGGTTTGTGTGTGTTGTTTATTTTTGTTCAATTGTTTGTTCGTTTGTGTGGGTTATAGGTTTCTGTTTCAATTTTTTTTTCTTCTTTCACCAAAGCAAAACAGTTTGATTTTTTTTTTGTTGATCTCTTCTTATTTTGATGTGTTAGTTATGAAGAATGTGGTGCATCATTTTGGGTAATTGTGAGCTTTCCTCAATGTAAAGCAAGCTCTTCTTCAAATGAAGATGCCACGCCTATATCCTTCAAGAACCTCCACAGCCGAGAATACCCACTGGAGGTTTAAAAAAAACAAAATTTAAATAAAAATCTGTTGAATTCTCTCTAACACTGTAGTCAGGGATTTAGAGTTTGGATGATAAGAGAAGTAAGAAGGAAATTAGAAGTAGAGATAGAGATAGGATGTCAAGGAGGTCACAATCTGGTTCTCATCGTTCACATTTATCTGATCCATCACATAGTCCTCCTTCTTAAGTAAGTTTGGCTGAGTTTGCTTTGCTGCATTTTGTTTTGTTTTGCTTGAAAATTTAGTTTATTGTGTAGAATATGGATCGTTACGAGAGTGGTAGTCATCGAAGACAAACTTCATCAATTTCTCGAAGGCTGCTTCGGCTCACCGACTACAATCCTGGTGGTTTCGACTCTCGGAGTAGTGCCAGCTTGATGGAGGTACCTTAAATATCTCTGCAAGTTTTCGTATCGTTTGATTAATTAGATGGAAATTTATTTCTTGCATGTGGGTACTCCATGATATAACTCATCATGGATTTATAATTTTCAAAATAAATTGGATGTGCATGCTACCTTGACATTTCAAAATCTATGCTACCTTGAAATGGCAAGTATTTTGTGATGTCTTTCGAAAAAAAGTGTTCTTGATGAGTTTTTCATCTATGAAATTTGTAGCTGAAAAGTGTTCTTGATTTGGTCGTAAATTTTTTTTTCCAGATCTCTTCTTCTCACTCTCTCCTTTCATTCTTCAGATCTTTTTTACGCCAAGTTAGGGTTTTGCATGGTGTGCGAGAGTTTCAGGAAATCGATTTCGAAGAAGGTAAGATTCATCTTCTTCACGGGTATGTGGAATTTGGTCTAATGTTTTGATGGGTATGTTGAATTTGGTTGAATATTGAAAATTTTGAGACTGTATATTGCTAAGGTTAATTGTTGAATTTAATTGAATGTTGTGATTGGGTATGTTGAATTTGGTTGAATGTTGCAAATTGAGACTGTTGAATTTGGATGGTTGATTATTCCAAAAGTTTATAAAGGTTTAAATAGGGTATTCACAATTTCATGGTTCTTGAATTTTTTTTTTGTGTTCCATTTTCCCTGAAGTTTGATGCTCATAATCTCTTGGTTTTTGGTGTGTGGAGTTATTATGTGGTGTTCATGGCATTGATTGCCATTATAAATTTTTATGACAGGTTCAGACAGGTTTCAATATTGAAAAATACAGAGGAAACTCTGTCGAAATTTTGATTTTTTAATTGTTCAATATTGATTTTCTTATGACATGTTCAAATAAATTACTTTATTCAAAAAATGACATTTTTTTGGATATAATGATATTGTTTGCATGTCTCTTTGACTGTTTAAGCTGACATTTGATGGAGCTTAAATTCCTTAGCACATTGGTTGCGTTGATCAGTTTTATGAACATTGTTTTGCCATTCAAGATTATTAACTTTTACAAAATTAATTCATCATAACTGTTGTAATAAACAATTATGCAAGTGTTTTTAGAAATCGAAACAAAACCCCAAATGTGAGTATTCGACATAGCCGTGAAGGTAGGATGTAACCTGCAATAGTGCCAACGGCACGGGTATTCCACTAGTCTATCTAACATTTCAGATGGGTTTATTTACTGTTCGTGAACAGTTAAATGGGTGTGTTTGTCCTACGTGGCAATTTTATATCAATGGCAGAAGTTAATTGAAAAAAATTTGAAACCGATGCTTTCCTCAATCTCTCCCTCTTCCTTCCCTCTCCCTCTCATCCTCTTCCTGTCCCTCTCCCTCTCATCAGCCTGAAGGAGGCCGAGATGCAGCCCTCTCGCAGCCCCTCGCAGCCCTCTCGCAGCCCTTTGCAGAGCCCCTTCTCGGAGATGTGCTTCAGCCCTCTCGCAGCCCCTCGCAGAGCCCCTTCTCGGAGGTGTTCTTCAGCCCTCTCGCAGCCCTCGCAGAGCCCCTTCTCGGAGGTGTTTTTTCTCCCTTTTCCCCCAAAGTTCGTCTCCCTCTTCTCCATCTTCTTCTTCTCCACAGGGCTCTCTTCTTCCTCTCTCACTCCCATAGAGATCCTTCATCCCTCTCTATCGAGTTCAAGTTAGCAAGTGAAAATGTGAGTAATTTTGGGTTTTTAGTTGTTTTAAGAAATACCCATTTGTTTGATTGTTGTTTTGATGAATTGTTTGGTGGTCTTCAGCATTCTCCACAACCATCCTCAATTTTTATACTGTTTTGGTTGGAATTCTGAATAGATATGGATCTCTGTGTTGATTTAAGGTTGTGTGTTTGTTTTGATTGAAGTAAAAACAGTTGGGGGGGTTAAATTTAGGAGCTTTATTGTGGAATGACTCCTCCCTCCTCTGGATTTGTGTTGAATGTAGTGGAATTGAAAGGATGATGGTTTTGGGACTGAAGAGGAAGAGGAGGTGGTGGTGAAATTTTGGAATGATTTGATAAAAGGGTCTCTTTGGCATTTGCGTTGTATCTGGTAAGTCTCATTTCTTCACTCAATTTGATCTCATCATACTGCTTTGCTTACTGTTTTATGGCATTTAATGGAGAAAAATTGGGTTTTGTTGTTAAACAGTGGGATGGATATGAAACCTTTATATTGTGTTTTTAAGGTAAAATGTAGGTTGAGGTTGTCAGGGTTTTTAAGGTAAAATGTAGGTTGAGGTTATCTCAATGTTGATACCTCTTTTATTTATTCCAATTATGGAAAATGTTGGGTCTGATTGAATGAAAGTGTGTTTTTTCTGTGAGTCCTATCTCATACTCATCATTTTTTTGTTAGTTGGTATCCATTTTGTTTTCTATTGATAATGATTGCTCTGTTACTAAGAAGATTATGCATGAAAGACATTGTATGCTATGTTCTTTAAGTAATGGGTTTAGTTTTGAGATTCTCATAGTTCATGAACAGTGTTTCTATTGTGTTTCTAAGGTAAATGTAGGTTGAGGTTGTAAGGGTTTGGTGGTACAATTGGAGTGTGATTACTAAAGAGTTTGCATCATTAGACATATATCTCAATGTTGATAGCTCTTTTATTTATTCCAATTATGGAAAATGTTGGGTCTGATTGAATGGAAGTGTGCTACTTTATGACATCCTTTTCATTGCTGATCCAGTAGTAGATCGTGGTGTACTCGGAGTTCAGTAGCGATATTTTGGGACACTTGATGCTAGGGTTGAGTGGGTGAGTGCTAGAGTGGATAATTATTTGTTCAGATGTCGAAGTCCCCCTCACCTGAACCTCAATTGTCTTCGTCATCTCGGCCAAGGTAAGTTTTAAGCTAATCATGAATTATGTAGCCAGAAATGATTCATTGGTATGTTGAAGTGGACACTAATTCGAGTGCTTGAATATGACTCCAGTGTGGAGTGTCAGATTCAACACAACCCCAAATATGGATTTGGGTACCCAGTGCTACAATATGCTTAGTTTGGAAAAAAATGCCAAGTGATGTGGTGAATAGGATAGGACCTCCTATATTGTGTCAAACACTTATTGATAAGCTATATATAATTGAGATCATATATTCCATGAAGAAAATTCGATTATGGAAGGAAAAAATGGAAATATGCAACAACGTCAAATTAGTATCATAGAATTAAATCATCAAAAATAAAATCTCAAGTGTCACACAGCATGAATGTTGTGGTAGGTGGATACAATTATGCCACTGTTTTGAAGAAGTCCATTTGGGCTTCTTTGGTGATTGAATCTCAATCACTTTGCCAGTTGGTTTTATTGTTGCTTTACATTATACAAGGAGCTTCATCTCTTCTTCTTCTTCTTTTTCTTCTTCTTCTTCAGATCTGTTTCAAAAAAAAAAATTTCTTTCAGCAAAGCAATTTTTTAAGTTAACGAATATACCCAATAGACAAAAATTCTTACAACAATTTTTTTTTTTACTTTTCAAGTTTTGATCTTACAGCAATTTTTCAATTCTTACAGCAATTTTTTTTTCTTTTCAAGTTTTGATCTTGGTGTATTTTTGTATATATCAAGGGAAGAGGAAAAGAAGTAGAAGACACAAGATTCGTTAATTTGAAATCAAGAAGGTCGTTTTTGCGGTAAATCAGAGATTGGGGCCTAGGGGTTTTCCCATTTCGAACCCAACTCCTCCGCTCGCTTTCAGTTCTTTGTAAGTCATTTGATCTAAACCCTTTTACTGTTTTTTTCTTAACAAAAAAAATTTGTTTGTTTATTCATCAAATTATTGGGTTTGATGGAGTTTCATCCATATTAGGCTTCATTTATTAATTTGCTTCAATTTGTGCTTTTTGATTTTTGCATATTGTTGTTACGTGATTGTGATTTTTGGCTACTTGAATCAGCTATTAAGATTATGTTATTATATTTAGGAGCTACTTCAATTTTTATTTTCCTTTCTCTTGGATGTGTATGCTTCTTTTTTAACATATATTTACTGATAATGGCCTAAACCCAATATATTTATCCTAAACCCTATACAGATAATGGCCTTGGAACTATGGGGATGGCAATGGGGAATGTATGGTTTGGCATTATGTATACTTCAAAGACCTGTCCAAATAACAGTGTAAATGGCAAACCTATAAACCTATACCTCCTACCCCTTTCCTGCTTTGAATAAATGTGTAAAACCATACATGTAGATGTGGTTGAGAGCGGCCACTGCATGTAGACAATGGAGGCTGTAGCATTATGTTGTAGCGATGCATACAATGCATTCAATAGAAATGGCTGTAAGTGTGAATCCATACGTATGTTAGCCAAAATCTATACCCATCAAATGTTGGTACTACATACTATGTGGTCCATTGGTTATCTCAATATGGGACCTTACATGAATGTTGGATTTTCATCATGTTATAATTGTGATTCATGATAAATGGCTTTATCCATTGTAGAGAGATTTACTTAAATGGATAGTGTATGGTTATTGGATGGTAGTGGGTCACTACCTACTGAATTATTGTCACAAACATTTTTTTGAAGGATTCAACCTCTCTTGAAATTGTTGTCACCACCTATTGAATTAGTGCCACAAACAATTTTTATGAACAATTTGTTCCCTCCTTACAGCTTTTACTTTTCAAGTTTTGATCTTGGTGTGGTTTTGTCTATTGGGTATTTTTGTATATATCAAGGGAAGAGGAAAAGAAGTAGAAGACACAAGATTCGTTAATTTGAAATCAAGAAGGTCGTTTTTGCAGTAAATCATAGATTGGGGCCTAGGGGTTTTCCCATTTCGAACCAAACTCCTCCGCTAGCTTTCAGTTCTTTGTAAGTCATTTGATCTAAACCCTTTTACTGTTTTTTTCTTAATTTTTGGCAAAAATACTCATAGTAACAAAATGGGGTTTGTTTGTTTATTCATCAAATTATTGGGTTTGATGGAGTTTCATCCATATTAGGCTTCATTTATTAATTTGCTTCAATTTGTGCTTTTTGATTTTTGCATATTGTTGTTACGTGATTGTGATTTTTGGCTACTTGAATCAGCTATTAAGTTTATGTTTTTATATTTAGGAGCTATTAAGTGAAACATTTTGATTAGATTTGGGTTTTTTTTTTTTGGTAATTGATTGGTTTGGGTTTGGGTTTTGTTGAATTTGCAGGGAAAATGTGAGCAGATGGCAGAGTATATAAAAAAGTTATCTAGAGCTCGAAGAAAGTTATCTACTTTAGCAGAAAAAGCTTCGCTATTTGTTGGAGTCTGCAGATATGAAATGCACAGAAATAGGTAATTGAGGATTAGCATTGTGTTTTGGTGCAATTGTGATTTTGTTGAAGACAATTTTTCATTTTATTTGATTTGTTGTTTTTTTATTTGATTAGAGACACAAACGAAGCATAAAAAAACCCATCATTTCCATGGCAACTTCCCAATTCCTCTGCATCTCATCTCTTCACACTTCCTTTAATTTCTCCTAAAAAACCATTTTTTCTGCATTTGGATGGGTATTGTAGTTTTGGTAAAAAGTTGCAATTTTGTTTAACCGCTTTACTCATAGCAAAGGTTTCCGATTCCCAAACTGCAAAAAGCAAGTTGAGGTATGTGTGGGTTATAGGTTTGTGTGTGTTGTTTATTTTTGTTCAATTGTTTGTTCGTTTGTGTGGGTTATAGGTTTCTGTTTCAATTTTTTTTTCTTCTTTCACCAAAGCAAAACAGTTTGATTTTTTTTTTGTTGATCTCTTCTTATTTTGATGTGTTAGTTATGAAGAATGTGGTGCATCATTTTGGGTAATTGTGAGCTTTCCTCAATGTAAAGCAAGCTCTTCTTCAAATGAAGATGCCACGCCTATATCCTTCAAGAACCTCCACAGCCGAGAATACCCACTGGAGGTTTAAAAAAAACAAAATTTAAATAAAAATCTGTTGAATTCTCTCTAACACTGTAGTCAGGGATTTAGAGTTTGGATGATAAGAGAAGTAAGAAGGAAATTAGAAGTAGAGATAGAGATAGGATGTCAAGGAGGTCACAATCTGGTTCTCATCGTTCACATTTATCTGATCCATCACATAGTCCTCCTTCTTAAGTAAGTTTGGCTGAGTTTGCTTTGCTGCATTTTGTTTTGTTTTGCTTGAAAATTTAGTTTATTGTGTAGAATATGGATCGTTACGAGAGTGGTAGTCATCGAAGACAAACTTCATCAATTTCTCGAAGGCTGCTTCGGCTCACCGACTACAATCCTGGTGGTTTCGACTCTCGGAGTAGTGCCAGCTTGATGGAGGTACCTTAAATATCTCTGCAAGTTTTCGTATCGTTTGATTAATTAGATGGAAATTTATTTCTTGCATGTGGGTACTCCATGATATAACTCATCATGGATTTATAATTTTCAAAATAAATTGGATGTGCATGCTACCTTGACATTTCAAAATCTATGCTACCTTGAAATGGCAAGTATTTTGTGATGTCTTTCGAAAAAAAGTGTTCTTGATGAGTTTTTCATCTATGAAATTTGTAGCTGAAAAGTGTTCTTGATTTGGTCGTAAATTTTTTTTTCCAGATCTCTTCTTCTCACTCTCTCCTTTCATTCTTCAGATCTTTTTTACGCCAAGTTAGGGTTTTGCATGGTGTGCGAGAGTTTCAGGAAATCGATTTCGAAGAAGGTAAGATTCATCTTCTTCACGGGTATGTGGAATTTGGTCTAATGTTTTGATGGGTATGTTGAATTTGGTTGAATATTGAAAATTTTGAGACTGTATATTGCTAAGGTTAATTGTTGAATTTAATTGAATGTTGTGATTGGGTATGTTGAATTTGGTTGAATGTTGCAAATTGAGACTGTTGAATTTGGATGGTTGATTATTCCAAAAGTTTATAAAGGTTTAAATAGGGTATTCACAATTTCATGGTTCTTGAATTTTTTTTTTGTGTTCCATTTTCCCTGAAGTTTGATGCTCATAATCTCTTGGTTTTTGGTGTGTGGAGTTATTATGTGGTGTTCATGGCATTGATTGCCATTATAAATTTTTATGACAGGTTCAGACAGGTTTCAATATTGAAAAATACAGAGGAAACTCTGTCGAAATTTTGATTTTTTAATTGTTCAATATTGATTTTCTTATGACATGTTCAAATAAATTACTTTATTCAAAAAATGACATTTTTTTGGATATAATGATATTGTTTGCATGTCTCTTTGACTGTTTAAGCTGACATTTGATGGAGCTTAAATTCCTTAGCACATTGGTTGCGTTGATCAGTTTTATGAACATTGTTTTGCCATTCAAGATTATTAACTTTTACAAAATTAATTCATCATAACTGTTGTAATAAACAATTATGCAAGTGTTTTTAGAAATCGAAACAAAACCCCAAATGTGAGTATTCGACATAGCCGTGAAGGTAGGATGTAACCTGCAATAGTGCCAACGGCACGGGTATTCCACTAGTCTATCTAACATTTCAGATGGGTTTATTTACTGTTCGTGAACAGTTAAATGGGTGTGTTTGTCCTACGTGGCAATTTTATATCAATGGCAGAAGTTAATTGAAAAAAATTTGAAACCGATGCTTTCCTCAATCTCTCCCTCTTCCTTCCCTCTCCCTCTCATCCTCTTCCTGTCCCTCTCCCTCTCATCAGCCTGAAGGAGGCCGAGATGCAGCCCTCTCGCAGCCCCTCGCAGCCCTCTCGCAGCCCTTTGCAGAGCCCCTTCTCGGAGATGTGCTTCAGCCCTCTCGCAGCCCCTCGCAGAGCCCCTTCTCGGAGGTGTTCTTCAGCCCTCTCGCAGCCCTCGCAGAGCCCCTTCTCGGAGGTGTTTTTTCTCCCTTTTCCCCCAAAGTTCGTCTCCCTCTTCTCCATCTTCTTCTTCTCCACAGGGCTCTCTTTTTCCTCTCTCACTCCCATAGAGATCCTTCATCCCTCTCTATCGAGTTCAAGTTAGCAAGTGAAAATGTGAGTAATTTTGGGTTTTTAGTTGTTTTAAGAAATACCCATTTGTTTGATTGTTGTTTTGATGAATTGTTTGGTGGTCTTCAGCATTCTCCACAACCATCCTCAATTTTTATACTGTTTTGGTTGGAATTCTGAATAGATATGGATCTCTGTGTTGATTTAAGGTTGTGTGTTTGTTTTGATTGAAGTAAAAACAGTTGGGGGGGTTAAATTTAGGAGCTTTATTGTGGAATGACTCCTCCCTCCTCTGGATTTGTGTTGAATGTAGTGGAATTGAAAGGATGATGGTTTTGGGACTGAAGAGGAAGAGGAGGTGGTGGTGAAATTTTGGAATGATTTGATAAAAGGGTCTCTTTGGCATTTGCGTTGTATCTGGTAAGTCTCATTTCTTCACTCAATTTGATCTCATCATACTGCTTTGCTTACTGTTTTATGGCATTTAATGGAGAAAAATTGGGTTTTGTTGTTAAACAGTGGGATGGATATGAAACCTTTATATTGTGTTTTTAAGGTAAAATGTAGGTTGAGGTTGTCAGGGTTTTTAAGGTAAAATGTAGGTTGAGGTTATCTCAATGTTGATACCTCTTTTATTTATTCCAATTATGGAAAATGTTGGGTCTGATTGAATGAAAGTGTGTTTTTTCTGTGAGTCCTATCTCATACTCATCATTTTTTTGTTAGTTGGTATCCATTTTGTTTTCTATTGATAATGATTGCTCTGTTACTAAGAAGATTATGCATGAAAGACATTGTATGCTATGTTCTTTAAGTAATGGGTTTAGTTTTGAGATTCTCATAGTTCATGAACAGTGTTTCTATTGTGTTTCTAAGGTAAAATGTAGGTTGAGGTTGTAAGGGTTTGGTGGTACAATTGGAGTGTGATTACTAAAGAGTTTGCATCATTAGACATATATCTCAATGTTGATAGCTCTTTTATTTATTCCAATTATGGAAAATGTTGGGTCTGATTGAATGGAAGTGTGCTACTTTATGACATCCTTTTCATTGCTGATCCAGTAGTAGATCGTGGTGTACTCGGAGTTCAGTAGCGATATTTTGGGACACTTGATGCTAGGGTTGAGTGGGTGAGTGCTAGAGTGGATAATTATTTGTTCAGATGTCGAAGTCCCCCTCACCTGAACCTCAATTGTCTTCGTCATCTCGGCCAAGGTAAGTTTTAAGCTAATCATGAATTATGTAGCCAGAAATGATTCATTGGTATGTTGAAGTGGACACTAATTCGAGTGCTTGAATATGACTCCAGTGTGGAGTGTCAGATTCAACACAACCCCAAATATGGATTTGGGTACCCAGTGCTACAATATGCTTAGTTTGGAAAAAATGCCAAGTGATGTGGTGAATAGGATAGGACCTCCTATATTGTGTCAAACACTTATTGATAAGCTATATATAATTGAGATCATATATTCCATGAAGAAAATTCGATTATGGAAGGAAAAAATGGAAATATGCAACAACGTCAAATTAGTATCATAGAATTAAATCATCAAAAATAAAATCTCAAGTGTCACACAGCATGAATGTTGTGGTAGGTGGATACAATTATGCCACTGTTTTGAAGAAGTCCATTTGGGCTTCTTTGGTGATTGAATCTCAATCACTTTGCCAGTTGGTTTTATTGTTGCTTTACATTATACAAGGAGCTTCATCTCTTCTTCTTCTTCTTTTTCTTCTTCTTCTTCAGATCTGTTTCAAAAAAAAAAATTTCTTTCAGCAAAGCAATTTTTTAAGTTAACGAATATACCCAATAGACAAAAATTCTTACAACAATTTTTTTTTTACTTTTCAAGTTTTGATCTTACAGCAATTTTTCAATTCTTACAGCAATTTTTTTTTCTTTTCAAGTTTTGATCTTGGTGTATTTTTGTATATATCAAGGGAAGAGGAAAAGAAGTAGAAGACACAAGATTCGTTAATTTGAAATCAAGAAGGTCGTTTTTGCGGTAAATCAGAGATTGGGCCTAGGGGTTTTCCCATTTCGAACCCAACTCCTCCGCTCGCTTTAAAAAAAATTAAACATATCTCCTATCTCCTATGTAACTTAAACATATGTTTTTTAATTAAAATATTTAACATATTTTTTGTACATAAAATAAAAGTGCAACACTTGAAAAGTTCGCCTAGGGCATAGAAAACCTAAGGGCCAGCTCTGTAACAAATTGCATTAGTAAGGTTTATAGTAGGTTCAATATGTTTATTCGTCTCATAACTCAAGTTTACGCTAATCTTAAGGTTTAATGTGTATTTTTCAATAGGCCGTAAGCTTATCATGCCTTTTGAAAGGGCGAGTTCTATCTAATTCCTACTTTTGTGAGAACACACAATTTCCCTCTCGTTTTCTAGGCATATATGTCGTCATTTCAAATCCAACATTTGTTTTTTCTTTCACTTTAAATTGTGATATTTAACACTAGGTCACTATTTAAGAAAAATAGTAAGTCTAGGCAACCAGAAAATATAGTCGTCAAGTTTGTGTTTTTTTATACTTTTATCTTTTTTTTCTTTAAAACACAACCACAAACATCATTCATAGAAGATGTAGATGTGTAAAAGACCCAAAAACTTGACAAAAAACGATTGGGTTTCTTGACTACCTAGAATTGTTGTTAAGAAAAAAATAAAAAGAAGAAGAAAAAACTATGTGGTTGTTACAAAGTACTGAGCAAGATATGGAATTTTCAATTTTCTACTTGCATTGGATGTTGATGTTTTTTTATTGCTGATGGTAACAGATTTGATTTAAATGTGTTTATCATAACAAAAAGTTAACCACTGAACATTATATGTTCGGCAGCCTAACCCCATTATGAAAGATAATAGTGATGTTTTCATATGACTAAAATGTTTTCATAAAATGCAACCAAGTGAATTGTGATTGAATTAAAATTTTGAACATAATTAGCATCCACTTATGAGAATCATCAAGTTAATTTCATGAAATTTGAATGAACTTTTAAAGTAAATAAGTTTATAATTATTTCATGTTCTCTTATGTATACATGACATTCTCAAGTAAGAAAGCCAATAATTCAATGTCATGCAATCATTATATGCATCTAATTTCAACAAATGCCCAATATTGAGAACTGTTCTGGATTAGACGAGGGCAAGTTGAATTTGGACTTGTACAAATTTTAGCATTGTGCTATCTGTATTACCATTATACCTTTCAACTCTCAAGCGAAAGAAGAAGAGAAGTTTTTATTTTTTATTTTTTATTTTTTATTTATTTAGTGAATGCCTTCAAAGAATCGGGAATGAGATTTGATGATGATGAGTACCTTCAAAGAAGTGCATTGAGTGGTTTTTATAGATGGTGAGGGGTTAAGAATGAGAAAGGTAAAGGTTGCTTAGGTTTTGTTTTGTTTTAGTAAATGCGAGACACATGTTATGCATGAAAAAATATTTTCAGTGTCCAACAAATGGTATCACAATAGTGTTATATCCAACCTACCTTTTTTTTTAAAAAAAACTTAAATTTGGTTGCATTCAACAATAAGGGTTTGGTTCAAGCCGTAAATAAGGCGTAAGGCATGTATACTAGTAGGGTTAATTTTAGTTTAGTTTTTTTTTTATATCGATTAAAGTCTAACATCAATAATTTATAATCTCGGGAATATATTGCAAGATTTACCAACTCGTAATCAATTATTTCTTAAATAAAGTAGGCATTTTTGTTAAATGCATAAACTCTAAGACCTTTAGAAATGTCGAGAGCCTCTTGTGGTGAAGAGTTAAATAAAACTAGAACCTTTTCGTAAATGATCAATCATTTGTTGGTCGAGTTTGAATTGTTAAGCCTAGTAACAAAAGTAATGTTTATATGTTTTGTTAGATTTTAATATAAATACAAAGTATTGATATAGATCACACATTCTTACGTAGTAATAGCGAATCTAATAGTTCTACACAAACAAAACATTTCATATCGTTATATGCTCAAATTGTCCTCAGGTTGATATGGCAAAGTTAAAAAATTACATTTTATTTTATGAACTTATTAGGTTTTCCAAAGTTGCACCACATAACAAGTTTCCTAGGTTTTTTTGTAGTCAACTCTTATGGTAATAGCAAATCTAACAGTTCTACACAAAAAATAAGTTTCATATCGTTGTGCTTAAATAGTTCTTTGGTTGTTATGGAAAAGTAAAAAAAAATTACATTTTAATTTCTGATCAACTTATTAAGTTTTCAAAAGTTGCCGCACCTAACAATTTCCTAGGTACTTTCATTCAAAATATCCCTAGATTTTCTTTGACCTCTATCACTTATCCATGTACCTCCCATTTCTTCTTAAGTATTTCAATTTTCTTTTCCTCCTTCCCTCCCCACCTATTTTTATATCCACTTCTTTTGTATGACATTTAAGATCAAATTTGTGCCACACATAGATGTTTTAGTTTGATTTCTTTTGATAATGAAAAGTTACTCAGCCAGCCTTATCTAATTATTCAACATAGGCAACGATTGAATGACACTGCCAATTCTGTTGAAAGATGTTATTGTTGTTCTACTTTTTGAAAGACATCACCACATTTTTGAAATACACCATCAATATAAACAAAAAACATATCACCTCTCTTCTCCATCAAACACTACCACCAGTCACCCCTCCCCTCCACATTCAGCCTCACTGTGCTGCCACCTCTCCCCTCACCTCTTATTATTATTCTTCTTCTTCTTCTATTCTCCTCATCTCTTCTTCTTATCATCCTCTTCTTTTTTCTCTTTTTTGTCTCTTCTCCATCAAGCACTATCACCACCACCCCGCCATCACCACTTCTCCTCTCCACCGTTGGCCTCACTGGATTGCCACCTCTCCCCGCACTTCTTCTTCTCTTTTTATAATTTATTATTTCTTCCTTTTATTATTTCCATCAAGCACCACCATCACCCTGCCATCGTTGGTGGTAGACGTGGTGGTGCAATTGGAGGTGGCGAGGCGAGGTGGGCGGGTGGCGCGGTATTGTTTCTGTGAAGAGAAAAGATAATGTGAACGATGGTGATGTTAAGTGATGGTGTCATTTAGTCACCGCCTTCAACAATGGATATGCTTTTGTCAAGATTGAACTAATGAGATTAGCCGTTGACTCACCCCAACTTTTTAAATTTATTTGTAGTTTAAATGAAAAACTAATATATAGTTTAAATGGAAACTCGATCCCATTATCATCCCCACTTTAATATGAAAATCTCTCACACTTCATTCAATTCTTTGATTATGAAGTGACAAGCACACGATCAACCCAATGTACTCGCCAAACCGATCTTCACATTAGCTTGTCCATTGTTTCGTAAACATTTTTAGATAATTCAAGTTGCTATGACCCCATCCCAAAGTCCTATCGCATTTTATCCATATAATATATGTATACGATTAATCAAAATATGTAAAAAGAAGAAGAAATATGTTGTTGTTACAAAAGTAAATAAAGTTTACAATTATTTCAAATTCTCTTGCGCATGCATTAGCGGAAGGCAAGTTGATTTTGACTTGATACAAACCTTAGCCTTGTGCTACCATAGGATAGGAATGAAAGACTTTTCGTCGTAATGAAAATCATGATTTATTCACCTTATCCTTTACAAATGTGTGTGGATGTTAGTTCAATATGTTTATAGTTTGGCATTGCGGGGACGATAAGATGTGGTATTTTGTTTGATTACATGATTTTTGAAATGGATCTCCGTGAATGTTATGCAAAACATTGATCGAGAAAGATGTTTTTTCAGTGTTGGTGGTGGACATATGTTATCGATTAGGTTGCAAAAACCTGATTTTTTAGTATTTTTACATTTATATAAATATTAAACGATGAAAAATGGTTCAGATTTTGTAACCAAGTTGATATAATGTGATCTACACTTGATAATAACCTTTCGAGATGTTTATACATACCTCAAGAATTATACTATTTTTCCGTAAATATGTCACATCATCCTAGTTGCAAATATCAAAGTTAAGTCTCCAAAATCAACAAAAATTCCAACTGTCAGAGGGAAATGGCGAGGAAAACAGCGAGGGGTGGGGGAATCCCTCCCCTCGAGATGCATGTATTGAAAAGTCAAGTGCACATCCCGAAAAAATGGACCGTCGCCCCCTACTCATCGCTGTTTTCCTGAACACTTAGACGGGTTCCCAAATCAATAGTAGCTGCAAATGTGGTGGGCAGTTTCTAATGGTTGTCGTCTCCGTCATCAGTGGTGGTGGCTCCTTTTCCTCGAGATACTCTAACAGTACTGTAATTTTTTTATTTTTTTTTTTACCTGCTCTTAAAAAATTTACTCTGACGAAGCATAGAACGAACGATAATGGTCGGTTCAAATCTCTCTCTCTATCTCTATTTATTTCCATTTGAACCCTCACTTTCCATTTTCCAAGCTTTTCAGCTTTCAGGGTTTTCTTTCACTCTTCTTTCTTGTTGTGGTGTTGTAATTCTTTGAGGTTGATTTTATGTTCTCTGTTAGAATTTCGATTAAAGTTTTGATTCTTGAAACTTCTTGAAATCCCTCCCCCTCGCTGGTTTCCTCGACAATAAGAAAGGTTCTTCTGATTTGATTTGTGTTTGGTTTTTGCAGAGTAAAAGAAAGAGAGAGATGAAGGAAGCGGCGTTGGATCTGTTCGATCCGAGGACGATAATGGATTCCGATTCACCTAAAGGTGGTGGAGGAGGAGGTGGTGGTGGTTGTGGTGATGATGGTGGTGGAGGAAGATCGTTGTCGGACGGGGACTTTGCGTTTGCGTTCAACGACAGTAATTTCTCGGATCGGATTCTAAGGATAGAGATCATGGCGGGGATGTCGGAGAGCAAGTCTGATGGTGAGGGGTGTTCCAGTATTGCTGATTGGGCTAGGAATCGGAAGCGCAGACGAGAGGATATTAAAAAGAAAATGGTCAGTTTTTTAAACCTAAAAATTTGGTCTTTTAGGGTTTTTGCAGAAAATTTTGAAGCATGAAATGTTTGTTGGTTGTGATGATGGTATAAAACATTTAGAAGTAGAATCTGTGGTATGTGGTGGGTTAGTTTTGTTTTGTGGTTTGTGATATAAGATGACTTAGTTGAGGGTTTTAGTTGTATGATATAGTTTGGCATGCTAAAATTATATATGGTCAAGTATGGTGACCACTGCATTATGGAGTTGTGATGTTCCTTTGGCAGCATGTTTGCTTGGGAAGAGATCATAATGACTAAGGGCGAGAAGATTAGTTGAAAGATGGATATAGCTAAATTTTAATGATATGTCTAGTATAGGGTGAATATAGTAGAGGGTCGATGTAATGTCAAGTAATCAATGTTGGTATTTACTATCAATCAATGATCCTAATTGACAAAACTTGCAGAAAGCAATGGGGGTAACAGTAATAATGTCTACCTTACTTTGACCTATCCAGAAGTTGTGTATGGACATTTGAATAAAAATGTAACTGTTCCACTTAAAGAATTTTTGATTTGAAGGATTTTGAGTATTGAGATGGTTGATTAAGCTATCTGCCTTGTATTTTCATACTCCAATTAATTTAGGGAATTCCTGCATATGAACTGGATATTGTGATGAAGTATTGAAATAGTTGTATGACATTTCTACAGATAGGATTGTCTATCTCATTTTATATCTTTGAAGAAAATTCCTTTGAAAGGGGAAGGAAATAGATGCAAAGGAAGGTTCAATATCTCGTGAAAAGTTATTCCCTTAAGAGTGCTCATAGTAACATCCCTATGTATTCGTACCCCTCTCCCCTTTACAGGTTTCCCTGGATAAAAGTAACAAAAGCTTTGGGTTCTAACCACCCTTTGGATAAACTTTGATGTCTCGTTCCTTAGGCTTAGATAGAACCTTGTTTGAACTCCCTAAAAGATAAGGCAGTTTGGATATAAATATTTCAAACTTTTAAATAGGCACATTTGGGAAATGGTCATGGACTTATGGAGATATATAAAACAATGTTGTAGTATCTAGAGAAGTGCCATTTGTGCCAAATACGATAATGGAAATACTTTGCAAAGCTATTTCTTACTACAGAGCAATTTGGAAATGTTGTCAATCGTGAATCAAATCGTGTATCACTTTCCACTGTTGGTGAATCAAATCGTATGGTGATACGTAGATTTGCGACAGATTTTTTAAAACATTAAGGATCTTGTAGTATTTTTAATGTATGATCTCCTATATCTTGTGTAGTATTTTAATGTACGATCTCCCATATTAGTTTATGAAAATGGGACATGCTATTTACTCACAACTTTCATGGAAGATAATCCCCACAATGCATAAAACTTTATTTTCTATAGCAACCGGATTTATATTCCATACCATTTCTTGTTCTTTAGTTTATTTATATATTTATTATTATTAATTTAATCGTTACTACTTTTTTGTCGACAGACATCTTAGCAAATCTTTTTCCTTTTCTATACCAAATAGCCCATGTCCTTTCTTGTCATCTTTTCCTAGTCAAATTTTCACCCTTAGGGTGTGTTTGGTTGCATGGAATCCTATGCCATGGGAACCCATGAGGGGACCTCCATGGTCCCATGAACATGGGAATCCTACTCCATGGGACATTCATTTCCACCATTGATCACAAAGTCAAATGGTGGATGTGGAGTGATACATCAATTTTGCCTAAAATATAGGGATCCCCTCATGAATTCCCATGACATAGGATTCCAAATACACCCTTAGTTTCTTCAAATAGTTTTTAAACAATATCAAGCATAAATAACAAAAAGTATGTCTATTAGGTTTGGAAGAGGTTTAATAGAGGTGTGGGTTTAGATGAAATAAACTCTTTTTACCAGT
The DNA here is from genome assembly GCA_003290165.1 of Berberis thunbergii. Taxonomy (NCBI): domain Eukaryota; kingdom Viridiplantae; phylum Streptophyta; class Magnoliopsida; order Ranunculales; family Berberidaceae; genus Berberis; species Berberis thunbergii. The sequence continues at coordinate 9,751 of QNQO01010360.1, read as the reverse complement.
TTCTCGGATAACAAAATCAAGGGCGAATCTATGTTGGCTTCTTCGTGCTATTTCTGGGGTAGATTTACTTTAAAAAAAACTATTATCGATAATATAAAAGTTGTATTTGTGCTTATTTGCACATAGTATTTCTTGGCCCAACTGTAAATTTCATGACACATTTTGTTTTAGACCGAGATCAAATCTCGCCTCTTGCACAATTTCTCTCAATTAAAAGTTTTTCATTTATTAGCCTAGGGTAGCAAAGAAATTTCTTGTTCCGCCCCTGAATAAATAGAAGCTTTGGTTCCCAGTTTCATTTGGAGAATCTTTGATATCTCGTTCCTTAGGCTTTGATGAAGCCTTGTTTGCACTCTCAAAAGAGAGAAAATAGGTGATTAGGGTATAAATCTTTCCAACTTTTAAATGTGGACCTCTTAGGAAAGTGCTTATGGACTTGGACATGAAAAACTAGTGCTTATGGACTTGGACATGAAAAACTATGTCGTAGTCTTTGGAGGAGCATCGTTTGCACCAAATACGATCACAATAACACTTGGTTGATTCCAAATATTCTAGTTCATCATGGGATGTATTTGGAGAACCATCTCAAGTTAGCTCAAAACTCTGGAAAACTACTTTCTACTAAATTAGTTAATTGGAGGAAGCTTTTTGACATGACATTTGGATGGGACTAGTCACCAAGTACGAGTACAAGTCTGAAACATCAACTATAAAAGAATTCATTTGAGGAAAAAAGAAGAAGAGAAAACTTTAAAAAAGAGTGGAATTCGCGTAAAAAAAGATAAATTTGATGAATTATCCATATGATGAAAGAAAAGGTGAAAACATTGGTGAAATTATCCATATGATGAATTACATAGTACGTCTATATATCTAGCATAATTTGATGAGAGACTACAAATATAACTCTTTAAATCCAAAGTCGAGCAAATAATTTGCTCATAGTTTATTTCATTTGAATAAAAGGAACTTAACTATCGAATTTACTTAAAACTTTATTCAAAATCACATATCATGCTATACATAATGTTTGTAATTTCCTATAGAAATAAATGATTTTAATCATATCATAACCTTCCACCAAATTAGTGTTTTTGTCTATTCTTCCACCAAATGTGTTTGCTTAGTTTTGTCAAAGGAACTATCTATATTGATATGTTTTATGTGTTCTCCTAATTATTATACTTCTAGGAAAAAAATTAACCAAATAATTTTGCAATGCTATATATCTCAAGCTAAGATTCCAAGAATTTTAGTTCTAATCATTGAAGCGTTACACACGAATAATTCAAAATATTATGGTTTTTTCCCCCACGATTATCACATTTTATTCGTTTTGAGTATGATATATTGAAATACTCGGTTCTAAACTATTTAAGAACTTTCTAATAACAATATGAGTTTTAAACACAAATTTTTGTATATATGCGGACTTGCTGGTAATGGATAGGAGAGGTTACTTTTTTCTAGGAAAACCCTCGAGTGTTCGGCTTTGTGCAATAGTATGGTTAGTTTGGTAATGTGGAGGAAGTAGCTTCGGTTTGTATCCTGCATCTCAGATGAGGTTTAAATAATACTGAATAATAGTACAAAATGGGCAACCTGTGTTATTTCAGTTAGGCAGAGTATTGAAGTGGAAAGAAGAGCGTTCGCAATATCCTCATTCTATGAGAACTGTATTAGCGTTTTTATGTATTTCCTGTTTGGTCTAGCATGGAGGATAGAAATCTCTAAAAAAATTCTCTTTATGTTGGGACTTTTTTTGGATTAGACTACATATATTACCTATTTAGGTGTATGAATATCTTTATAATGGGATAGGGAGACTCACAATAATGATCAATTTCTTCGTTGGGGCTGTGATGGCTATTCACCCTCTTGTTATAGAAGCCTTTAGAACTTGGAGGTTTCCATGTTGGTGTTGTGGTTTACGCAGTGTGCTACTTGTTTGGCTTTATGGAAGGGCAAGAATAATAATTTTTTTTGAGGGCTTCAGTATGAGGGGTGTAGTGATGGAAGTTGTTTCACTTATGTGGCACTGGGTGACATTGTATCTTTTTGCACTTCAAAGAGATTCGTTTTGGTTAATTGGTGGGTTAATTTTAGTAACTTTATATATATCGCTGTGCTTCTCATTGTAATTTGTTCGTCTATTTTTATGTAACAAAATTTTGCATTTTCTCCACATAAAAAATTCTTGTGAAATGAAACTGAAGGAAATTTGGAAGTGTCATAAAGTTGTATATGAAGCTATGAGGTCTTGCATTCATCAGTTTGGTGGTCAATTTTAATCACTTACTAGAGAAAGAAACTCTTAACTAAACCCATCCTTCATCTTTTATCAACTGATTTTGCGGTTATAAACATTATGAACTCCTGAAAATAGGGTTTAAGACCTAAAAGTTTATCTGCCTTGGTCATTAACTAGTAGATATTACATATGTTCTCATGGTTGTATTTGCTTCCAAATGCCAAAAAAAAAAAATAATGATTCCTTTTTGTGTATATTTTGCTCATATGTCCATTCATCAGTATGTCCTTTTGCTACTCTATGCATACTCTAGTTACAATTCATGATTGTTTGTATAGTTCTGCATTTCTTCCAGTGATTAAAATTTTCTGATAATTGAACTAACTTTTCCCCTTCTTAGCTACTGAGCTATCTGTGTACTGCGAGGAGCAAATTTTGAACTGTAACCAACCCGATACTGAAGACGGGGTGCCCTACGAGCCTCAAGATGAGGATGCCATGGCATGGTTGAAGAAACACATTCAGGTGCATCAAGTGTTTCTCATCATTGTGGTTTTTCATTAATAACTGCTCAACTAAAATGGGACTTGGTTTACGATGATGTGTTAGTGTATGAATTCTTTCAATTTCATGCCATTCCACTAGATGCACAAGGTTTTCTTCATTTGGCTTACGAGGCTTCTCCTTATCTTACATCATATCCTCTCTGTACCATACATCATCATCCTTAGGCGGTCTTATTAGTTAAGTTTTTAGTTTAGAGCTCTTGCTATAACTTGTATCTCCCTTACAGATAGAAATTAGGTGTTGACATTGTGCTCATTTCATCTGAAACTCCATATTGATGGATGTGACTTCCCTTTCTTGGCTAGCTGTGTAACTTGTTCTAATATTTCACATGTTCGCAGGTGATGAGGCTGCACATAGCAATGATTCCTCCCTGGAGCATGGATTGTTCTCAAGTGGTGAGAGTTAAGACCTTGCACATAAGTTCTCCAATTTTAGCTGCAAAAAGTCCATTCTTCTACAGGTAAATATAACCACTACTTTTTTCTGCACAAGTGTCTATTCTTGCCTAAAAACACTGATTGTGCCATGTCCTATTTTTCAGCTTTTCTCAAATGGGATGAGAGAATCGGAAGCAGCGGCATGTGACTTTGCGAATCAATGCCTCTGGTAAGGAGAAAGCTTTCCCATTTTTTCTCTTAGTTGCATCTGCTGGGCGTTCCTTATATTTCTCTTTCTTCTTTAAACTTTGTAAAATATTATCTATTTTTGGTGTAATATCCAAGAAACTAAAAAGTAATGATTAATACAGGATGCGAGATGTTTTACATGTCATCAATGTTTAAACTGGATATTTAGTGCATGTTTGCAGCTGGTAGTGGATAAGATGCAGTTGATAGTGGATAATTTGGAAATATACTATAAAGTATTAGAAGGTTCAGCCCTTTCTGCTGATCAACCCTTAAGTTCAAAAGGGTTGGCCTTGGACTTCTGGGTGAGAAATTTTCTGATTTCAATATAGTTGGATATAGATTTAGGTTTCATGCATTTCTACCCTTCAGCGGATCCATTTTTAAATGAAGTCACACATATGCATTTGATCGAGGATTACGGTTTTGGTTTATTCTCTGAGCTGCGACGTGATCACATGGACTTTTTTTTAATCACATTTTGGCAGGGGGCTGGCTGTCATTATAATGGATAGCAATCATGGCCAAATTCCTGTTAGTCTAAATGCAGTTAGGTTGGATACTGAATCATTTGTTGATATGAAGAGCTCTTGGTTTTAAAAAAAATTTGTACATATAAAGTTTTGTTTTTGAATTAGAATATTTGTGGCATCCTTCAATGTGGTAAATCATGCACTGCAAAATTTGTAGTTTCTGTCTGTCTGGTCGCTATTATGGGAAATTGGGAAGGACCCACCCAAATCTGACGAATTAGGCATGACTTTCTTAGGTTCTTACTTATATTTTTGCTTACCTTGTTGATTTTGTGATCATTCATTCTTCTTTTTTTTCCTTGTGGAACAGAGGAAGCTGCTCTCCTAGAGGCTCTTAAATTTTATGTATAGCACACCTTATCAACAACCACTGCCCCTGCTCTGTTGGATGTGCTAATGGCTGCTGACAAGTTTGAGGTTGCTTCGTGCATGAGATACTGTAGCGAACTCCTTCGAATTTGCCCATGACTCCTGATTCTGCTTTTGCTCTATCTCGAACTTCCTTTAATGGCAGAAGCAGTTCAGCCTTTGACAGATGCAGCTAAACATACCTTGCTGTACGGTACCAAGGACAATAACCAAGTGAGTTATTCTTGTTTCTCTGCTCTTCATTTCAGCTTATGTTGCATTTTTGACGTCATAATGTGGAAGTCTTCTTAATGTATTTTGTGCATTGTCCTTTCTAGGTTCCAAGATGAAGTGCTCAACTTGCCCCCTGCTGGGATTGAGGCTGTGTTGGTCCAGTGATGATCTCCACGGTGCAGGGAGGATGCTGTTTATGATTTTGTGTTGAAATGGGCAAGGACTCATTATCCGAAAGTGGAGGATAGGCGCAAAGTTGTAGGAGAGAAGCTTAGCAAACTCATCCGCTTCCCGTACATGACCTGCCGGAAGCTGAGGAAGGTCCTTGGTTGCAGTGACTTTGACCATGATGTTGCATCAAAATATGTACTAGAAGCTCTCTTCTTCAAGGCTGAAGCCCCACACCGGCAACGATCCATGGCTGCTGAGGAGTCTGCATCCAACCTCCACCGCTTTGTAGAGCGAGCATACAAGTATCGTCCCGTGAAGGTGGTGGAGTTTGAACTTCCTCAGCAGCAGTGTGTGGTGTACCTTGATCTAAAGCGCGAAGAATGTGCAAACCTGTACCCATCAGGACGAGTCTATTCACAGGCATTTCACCTTGGCGGACAGGGGTTTTTCCTGTCTGCCCACTGCAACATGGACCAGCAGAGCTCATTCCATTGCTTTGGGCTATTTCTAGGGATGCAGGAGAAAGGTTCAGTGAGTTTTGCAGTAGAGTATGAGTTTGCGGCAAGGTCAAAACCAAATGAGGAATTCATCAGTAAGTACAAGGGGAACTATACCTTTACTGGTGGGAAGGCTGTTGGTTATCGTAACCTATTTGGTATTCCATGGACATCGTTCATGGCTGAAGATAGCCAATTCTTCCTTAACGGAGTCCTACATCTAAGGGCGGAACTTACCATCAAGCATTGATCTTGCAGTGGCATCAAAATCTGTTTCATGTGTTTTTGTGCCCTACACATTCCAAGACTTTCTTGGTTGAAAAATCCCTGGTCCTGTGGGTAATTTTGGGACAACTGTCTGTAGCTCTTCGATGTATCCAAGCTAATTTGTTGGAGAAAACTGTAAATGGGTGGCCGAGTATGTGACTTCTGTTTTATTTGTGGCAGGCAATGTTATAGCTAACTAAGCTGTTGCGTGATTGAAGTCCAGCAAAACTGGGAGTCTCATTCTTTAGTTCCTTTACCATTCTATATCATGCAACTTGCGAAAGACTAGCTTGTTGAGCAAACTATGAATTTAATTGTTGTTTTTAAAACTTATGGTAGCACAAATGACATATATATATATACTGAATGATGTTTAGGTGTATTTAGGTTGGAGATAAAATATGACTGAGATGTATCCAACGTAAAGATCTAAAACATCACAATGCAGAAGGCATGGGGAGTATCTTAGGGTGTGTTGGTTGCATGGAATCCTATGTCATGGGAATACATGAGGGGACCACTACATTTTAGGCTAAATTGATATATCTCTCCACATCCACCATTTGGTTTTGTGATCAATGGTGGGAATGAAAGTCCCATGAACATGAGAATCACCTGCCTTGGGGGGCCAAGGAGTGGGATTCCATGTTTGTGGGACTTACATTCCCACCATTGATCACAAAATCAAATGGTGGTCAAATGGTAATGTGAAGTGATATATCAATTTAGCCTAAAATGTAGTGGTCCCTTCATGGATTCCCATGGCATAGGATTCCATGCAACCAAACACACCCTTAGTACTGTACACATTACATACAGGGTGGGTACTTTACGGATTGTGGGGTATGCACATGAGCCCATCCAGCACACCTATTCCAACCGTCAGATTTAAGTAAAAACAATCTAACGGCTACAAATTAAAACACAATCTCTCTCTCCATTTACTTATTACAAATTAAATCAAACTTTTCACTCTTTTTTTTTCACCAAAATCTAGACACACTATCTCTCTCGACTCACTTATTACAAATTAAACCACATTTTTCACTTATTTTTTCTTATCAAAATCTATGCAACAATTCAACACACATCTCGAGAAAAATCAAATGATTCAAATTTAATAGAACACACATCTCTAAATAAATGTAACAGTTCAAATTTACAGTACACTCATCTCGAGAAAATCTAAGTATCCAAATTGAATAATTCACACATCTTGATAGATATTTCTCGATATAAGTGCATAATTAAATTTGTACCGTTAGATTTAACTAGAGATATTTTACCAAATCTAAACTGTTCAACACGTATCTCGAGGACAATCCAACTGTTTGATCTTTCACAAAAAATCTAACAGTTAGATTTACCTAGAGATGTGTGAACTATTAAATTTGGATAATTAGATTTTCTCGAGATTAGCGTAATATTAAATTTGGACCGTTAGATTTACCTAGAGATGTGTATTCTATTAAATTTGGATCAGTTATTTTTCCTCAAGATGAGTATTGAGATGCGTGCAAAACCGTTAGATTTTCTCGAGGTGCGTGTTGAATCATATATTTTCTCGAGATGAGTGCATAATTAAATTTTACATGTATGTCTATTAAATTTGGATCGAGATGTTTGTACTATTAAATTTGGACCGTTAGATTTACCTTGATATGTGTTCTATTAAATTTAGACCATTAGATTTTTCTCGAGATTAGTGTAATATTAAATTTGGACCGTTAAATTTACCTAGAGATGTGTGTTTCACTCACTTAATTTTTCACCAAATAGATTACAAGAATACGCCTAGACATGTGTAATATTTTTTTCTCGAGATTAGTGTAATATTAAATTGTATAATTCACACATCTCGAGAAAATGTAATGGTCCAAATTTAATAGTTCACACATCTCTAGGTAAATCTAATTGTTAGATTTTAGTGAAAGATAAACTGTTGGATTGTCCTAGAGATACACGTTGAACCGTTTAGATTTTGGTAAAAGATCTCTAGTTAAATCTAACGCTACAAATTTAATTATGCACTTATCTCGAGAAATTTCTCTCGAGACGTGTGAATTATAAATTTAAATCGTTAGATTTTTATGAGATGAGTGTATTATTAAATTTGGACTGTTACATTTACCTAGAGATGTGTGTTTTATTAAATTTAGATCATTTGATTTTTTTCAAGATGTGTGTTGAATTGTTGCGTGGATTTTGATAAAAAATAAGTGAAAAATGTAGTTTAATTTGTAATAAGTGAAGTGTGATTTAATTTGTAATAATTGACTGAGAGAGAGAGAGTTTAAATTTTGGTGAAAAAAATAAGCGAAAAATTTAATTTAATCTGTAATAAATGAAATGTGGTTTAAGTAAACGGAGGGAGAGAAGAGAGAAAATGTGTGCTTTTATTTGTTGACGGATGGAATAGGTGTGCTCTCAATCCGTACTTTAGTGACATTTTATTCAATTTTTTGCTGATTCCTTGTGGAATTTAATCTTTACTGTAACATTTGAGCTTCAATTTATATCATTAGAGGTTCAATTTTAAAAGTCTATAATTTACAATGTTTTCAAATTTTATTTTATCGACTTTCAAGGCCTTATTTTCAAATATGTAGTCCACTATTCCCCATCCCAACATTTAAGGCTATTAAAAAAAAACATTCAAGGCCATTTCAAAGGTTATAGTTAATTATTTTCTCCACTTTTCTTTTTAAAAAATTTAGGCTCAATTTCAAAGATTATAAATCACAAATATTTTTGTTCGATTTCGTTTTAGAGCACTACTATAGTGTTTGGTGGTGTGCCTGGTGCCATAAGGACCGTCTATCTGTCTCGAGATATGAAATAATTCACATTTCGAAGCAGATGGACGGTCCCTGGTTGCCACCAGGCACCCTAGATTTTTCCTTCGTTTTATCAGTATCTAGAGACAATTATAACGAATATATTTCATGATTCTCTCATTTTATTTTTATATGCTGAATTTTAAAGTCAGAAGCCTCTAAATCGAAACGATTTTAATTTTCATGTCTATCTTCCATGCAATCAAACAAACCCTTAGAATCCATTTGTGCTTCCTTCGAAAGCTAAGGGCAAAAATGTCTCTTCACATGCAGCCCAATCGTTCTCCTCTTCATAAACGTCTCCTCTCTTGTCTATTGAGATCTCTCGGAAAGATCAAACAACCCCAAAACTAGGGTTAGGGTTTCTTCTTCTTCACGAAACCCAGAAAGCAATCATGCCGAAGAACAAGGGAAAGGGAGGCAAGAACAGGAAGAGAGGTAAGAACGAAGCCGACGACGAGAAGCGAGAACTCGTTTTCAAAGAAGACGGACAAGAATATGCCCAAGTGTTACGTATGCTGGGGAACGGGCGGTGCGAGGCGCTGTGTATCGACGGGACGAAGAGGCTGTGTCATATCCGTGGGAAGATGCACAAGAAGGTCTGGATCGCTGGCGGAGACATTATCTTGGTGGGTTTGAGGGATTATCAGGATGATAAAGCCGATGTGATCTTGAAGTACATGCCTGATGAGGCTAGGCTGTTGAAGGCGTATGGGAGTTGCCGGAGAATACCAGGTTGAATGAAGGGATTGCTGGTGGGCTTGATGAGGAGGATGAGGGTGCTGGTGATGATTATATCGAGTTCGAGGATGAAGATATTGACAAGATTTAAGGTAATATTTGTTGTTGAATTGTGTTTTAAGCTGGTAATTTTAGTGAATTTGATTTGGGTTTTTGTTTGATTGGTGAAATTTGATGATGGTATAAATTCAGCTTATGAATTGATTTTATTGTGCCCTTTGTGGATAGGGATATTTTGAGTTGTAGATTTATGATGGTAATTGTAGTGAATTTGATTTGGGGTTTTTGTCTGACTGGAGGTTTGATGAAAGCTGCGTTATCTGTTTGTGAACATGGAAACTCGAGGACGCGGCATGGATAGATTCAAAAGTAATTGTTTGTTATTTGATTTGAGTATTGATATATGAATTTGGGTTTTTGTGTGATTGGTGATATTTGATGAAATTTTGATTTGGTATTGATGTATGAATGAGGGTTTTTGTTTGATTAGTAAAATTTGATGAAAATTGAACTATTTGTTTGTGAACATGGAAATTAGGATCTTAGTAGTTGATTTGAGATGGGGTTTTGGTTACTTGTTTAGGAAGTTGATTATGAATTAGGCGTTTGGATATGGAATTATACCTTTTTATTGAATTTTGTTTGCCACTATTGATTTAGGGTAATTTGTATA